>VOQJ01044004.1:0-12688 GCA_015052665.1 Apistogramma diplotaenia
ATCGTCAGGCACAAGAGGAGGAGCTGGGGTGAAGGTCGTACAGAAGGTCTGAGCAGAGGGTCTCCAGGCCTCCTGAAGGTCTTTCACTGCTTCTTCACTTCACGTTCAGCCCTCGTGCCTGAACGTTTTCAAAGGAATTTGTTTTGTTTGTTAAGCAGCTCAACACTGATCCTTGAATCGGTATGAAAAAGGCTCCTAAAGCTGCTCCCATCGAGGGATGGAGCAGCGTTGTGTCCACACATAGCAGGCAACGTAGTAAAGAAACACACTTCAATTATATCTTTAGGCACTTTGTAACCAACAGCCCGTCACGAAGATCCATCCTTCATTCCCATTTCTTCAGTTGAAAGTATGAAAAGTGGCAAAACTTAAAACAAAAATCTACAGATAAACAATATCTGAAAGTCATGTTTTTAAGAAAAATTATCCAGCAAAGACCCAAAAGATGCACCTGACCCTTCAGCTGATACATCGAAGTGTGTACAGCCATCTGTGAAACACAGTGGCTTCATTTTTACTTTCATGAAGCACAACTGAACAGAAGAGACACACAATGGAGCTCTTTCAGTCATGGATCGGCCTCACCAGAGCCCGGACCCCACCCTTACTGAAGCAGCGTGGGATCATCCTGACAGAGAACAGAACCAAAGGCAGAAACATCCAGAGAAGAGCTTCGAATGTCCTCCAAGAAGCCTGGACAGCTGTTCCTGAAGACCGCTGAGAGAAACCAGGGAAAGCTGCCAGAGTTCAGGCTGTTGTGATGTCAGTGGGTTCAGTACGACTTGTACAGTCTTGGTCTGCTGAATGGTGAAGAACCAACTGATATATACACTTATAGGCACATATCAGTGATACATACTCTGAGCTAATTACACTCAGACACAGGTGGAAAAACAACAGGCCAGGTCTCAGAGAGTGGGTCAGACAGTCGGAGGAGGCGAAGAACAAAGTGAAAGGTAGAAACGAGACAACAGAAAGCTGACCTCTGTAATGAAACAGGAAGTAAAGAATAATTAGCACTGAGATGTGGAAGCCACGCTGAGACAGAACACCAGGAGAAATAAAGCCAAACCAATACCACAAGAACCAACGCTCGGTCTTCTTAGAATAACGGAGTCAAAGCAGGAACCAGAAACCCTGAACACCACAGCCCTGCACCGTGGCAGGTGCCCCGGCCAGCGAGTCAGGCTGAAAATTATGCAGGTGTCCAACCAGACTTGACCTTTTCGACATATAAATGTCATCACTTCCTCATTTTATCCTATTAGACATTTCAGTAAAACTTCATCACAGTGTGAATATGAATTCTTGAGTTCTGTCCAAAAACATCTTCTGCAAGCTCACAGGGACCTTGACCTTTTACTACCAAATGTTAATCAGTTCATTGTGAATGATGTATTAATAAATGTCCCTCAAAGCATTCCTCGTGCACTGCTCTCATATAAGAATGAGATGAACGTGTGGCGACCTTGACCTTATGTCCAGGTTACGCTTCATGCAAGCATCTGACTGCAGATGGAGTTTTGCACAAGATAACACGAGAATTTAGATATTTTCATCCTTTTTGTCATAAGTATTTCATAGATTTCAATAAGGAAGCGAGTTGCACATTAAATAAAGCATGAGGAGCCTCCTCGAGGGCTGACACTGATCACCTCCAATACTAACAGCAAATATGCTCACCAGAGCAGCTGCCTGCTGCACACCTAGCAGTCGTAACGCTTCGGAAACATTATTGTTCAATTGCAATTTTGCTTAAGTTGTAAATAATAAACAGCACGAACTGTACGGTGTCACATCATCAAAGCTGCTGACTGATGTGAAGCACAGGATTGTATCCACACTCGGTGCTCTGTAACACAGATCTGATCCAGCTGAGGCTTTTCAAACCGCTTTCCTGCACAGCTCTAAATAAGGCGACTTTAAGACTGTACCAAGTTCTGCACACACTGACGTGGTGCTTTTATGCAGCTGCTATTTTGAGGTTTAGCAAACAGTTACTGGAATCACAGGAAAAACCACCTTTAGCTTTCAGTGAGGTTGTAAATGAGCTTCGTGTTTCAGAGGGCTTGAAAGGGTTTGTGATTCGTGTCCTGGTCAGATAACTTTACACTCATGACTGCAGGAGGAAGTCCCATCTCATCACACTTATCTGCAATTATTCATATTTAAGCAAATGTGATTTTTTTTAATAAGTCTAACCAACGACTCTTAAATACATCTCACAGAAAATTGTCCATTTTTGTCATTTGTTGTTCTGATTCATATCTAACTTACTGTTTATGCAGCAACAACCTCTGTGGAGCAGCTGGATGGTTGGTGATGGTCAGCCTGACTGACTGGGCCCTGCATGCTGTCTGCTGTCACTTTCTCCCTCCTGATCTTCATCACTGTGGTGTTCTCCCTCCTGATCTTCGTCACTGTGGTGTTCTCCCTCCTGATCTTCATCACTGTGGTGTTCTCCCTCCTGATCTTCGTCACTGTGGTGTTCTCCCTCCTGATCTTCATCACTGTGGTGTTCTCCCTCCTGATCTTCGTCACTGTGGTGTTCTCCCTCCTCCTCCTGTGCCTGGTCGCCTTGACCTTGTATTCTCTCTTCCTCCTCATCTTCATCGTTTACCTTGCTCAGTTGTTCATTTTCTATTTCTCCCGCCTTTCTTTTTGGTGAGAAAAAACTATATATGCTAACTCTCCTCCTCATTTATCTAAGATTCAGAGTCATTTTACAAATTTTCACTGACAGTTAGCATTAGCTTTTAGCCTGCTAAAGTAGTATTAATGAGAGAACTAGTCAGGCCCAGCTAACGTTATATGTAGTTAGCAACCTGATTTTTATCCTTTCAAAACCAGCCTCACGACTATCCCAGCACGGCGCTTAAATTCTAATTTCATCTCCTGACAGATTTCAGCCCCTGTCGGCCTTCCTCTGAAGTCCTGCTCCCGCGCTTTGTGCCACTCAGTTTTCCAAACACATCAGTTTCGTGCCACTCTGACGTGACCTCGTGCTGCGTTCCAGGCAGTCGGACATTGGAGATTCGCGCTCATAAATATCAAATCAGCCATAACTTTCCTTTTAATGTGGCAAGGCTGTCTTTGAGGGTGGCACTTGCCCCCCTATGCCACGCTGGTAGATCCGCCCGTGTGCACACAGTTTGCATTTGGCTGCTCCAGTTTTCAGCCTAAACCGTGGATTTGTTTCCACTTGGAGGATGTCGAGATGCATTCATGTTAACCTTCTACCAGCAGGTAATAAGCCGTTTTCCTCCTCACCTGGGAGATCCAGAATGAGCAGCATCCTGAGCGTTTTCACACAATCCCACTACATTAGCTTGATTATACAGGTGTGCCTTTAATAACATTCAGGTGTGAGCAACCTGAAACTATTGGAATACACAGACTTTACACCTCACATTGCTGCACAGGAGCCTTCGCAGCTCTGCACACGTGACTGCTGGATAATCTGCTTTGGAAAGTTATTGCAAATGAGTTTCTTTTTGATGAATAGAATCAGTGACGGACTAAACTTGGACCTCTGTGGGCTTCAGCGGGTTTGCCCGTCGCCGCGACCTCAACATCGTCCGTGAAGCAGAAACATTTTCATCTGACTTCGCCGCACTCATTATTTTTGCTGAGATATTTCTCTCTGAACTAAAGTGGACAGAAAATCAGTGAGATCACGATGTTAGCGTGGCTAAAAATTAACAGGTCGAGAGAGTCAAAGGTCGCTCGGGTCAAAATCAATACCGTGGATTTGTGAAGACCTCCATTCCACAGCAGCTGCTCCTCCGCCTCCTCCTCTGTGTACTGTTCTGTATGTGCGTAAAGGCTCAGAGAGCGAATGAATTTATTAAGTTGCTTCAGCTGAGTGCCATGTTAGATAGGTTACCCTCTGACACGCGCACACTGCAGAGTGGGTGAGCGCAGTATTGATCTGAAACATCTCATCTCAGCACCGGATTACTCCATCAGAATGAAGGAGGGAGAGATCAGGCAGCAAAGCCGGAGAGAAGCTGCTGATGAAGAAGACATATGAGATGGAGGTGGATGTGCTAAACCAAAGGACCCCTTTCAAACCTTTATTAAAATGTAGTCCCACACCTAACCTTCATTAACTATTTGTCTCTTTTGTTAATGCGCAAACGTCTCTGTTCCTCATCCAGCCCGGCCTCGTTAGCGGCCTCACCACTCCTCGTCAACTGTAATTCCTCTCCTCGTTAAAGAAAGGCAGCTCTGCAAAAACAGCTTCAGTCTAATGAAAAAGTTCCTCACAGGATCTGAGGAGGAAAAAAAGCTCTGCTCTGGGGTTTTGGGTTTCCTTTAGAAGTCTGGCTTTTAGGAAGGAGGCAGGAATCTGGCACACTTTCAGTCCAGTGGGGGCCCTCTTCAGGAAAGTGATCCTCTTGATGAAGTGTGCTTTATATAGAAATAATGTACCATCATTTCATCACACATGCTGCTCGTTCATAAAGCAGCGTTAGTCAGCTTCAAGCATGTCAGCCTGTGTTATGCATTTACCTGTGAAATGTCAGCATGAGCACAAGCAGGCCAGAGCTCAAGTGCAGCAGCTGGGCTCTTTATTATAGTGAAGTACATCTGAGCCCAGAGGGGCCACATGCACCCACTGTGCGCAGAGCTCCAAACTTAAAACAGCATCCGAGGGTCCACAGTTTATGGAGCAGTGAGTGGAAACATGGGAAAAAATACATATTAGCTTAAACAGAAGTGGAGACCAAACTGCCTCAGCTTTGAAGGGGAACTATTCAGCTCATTTCCAGCTTCAGGTTTTTATTCAGGATTCCCGGAGAGCAGCTTGGAAAACTAACACCGATCCCGACGCAGACGGTCAATAACAAACCTCCCGTCTGTCCACGCCAACATGAGTGCAGCTGAAGTCACCAGCACCCATCCAGCTCTGGGCATGTCTGCAGTAGTATATACGTGCTAGCATGAGCAGGATCGTAGTCCATGACAGCGTGGTGCGTTACTCATCTCTGAGCCTCTGTTATACAGGTAACAAGTTCAAACAGGTGTAATCATTACAGGTAAAGAGTGAGAGCAGGAGGGCTTCTGAAAGAAGTTTTTTACTGTCACAGCTGAAGTGACGATAAAAATGACAGGCCTCTCTGTTCTTTGTTCCCACCTTCACTCTATCAAATATTTAGGTTCTACATGTCTTGACTGTAGGACTACTGCCACAGTGTGCCGACAGGTGAGACACAGGTAACATGTGACAAACAGCACTATAAAACACCACAGAATGAGAGGGCTCAGAGCAGCAGATGAACTTATGAAGTAATCTGCATAATAAACCTGAGCATTCAGAGTCTGAAGGCTGAGCCGCAAAGATTTTACATGTCGAGCTCATTGTTTCAAAGTTTAACCACATTTAATATGAACATTCAACGCAGCATATGAGAGAATAAGGAAAAGCATATTACTGTGGGAACCCTCCAACACTATATTATCTCCATTATGAGAACGCTGATGCAACCGCGTGAAAACTACAGAAGTGAAACTGCACAAAATGTTAAATTCAGCTTAGCAGCTCGCACAAAGCGAAGCCAAGAAAAGATTCTCGCGACGTGTTTAAAGTTGATTTTAAAGAATAAATTATATCAGAACAGCTATGAAACGTCCCCTGGGAGCCACACTTTAAACACGACGTCGTCTCAGAGAGGAACAGTGGATGTGGCGGCGCTCTGGCCCACTTTCCTATACGTTAGCTGAGCATCAGCACGTCTGTTTTCATCCTGAGGTGACGTCACGCGTCACGTGAGCAGCAGACAGCCGGTCGTCTCCAAACGAGCCAGAAAGTGACTTCACAGCGACCGCAGCGTCAAAACTCATCGTTACATCATTTGCATAAGGATCAATACTCAGCTTGAATGGCTGTACTCTGTGTGTGTGTGTGTGTGTGTACAGGGTAATTAATTCTCCCCCTCCCAGCATTTTAAGTATTTAAGTCCAGCCTGAGGTTTATAGTAACTCTGGATATTAAGCAGATCTCATACTGGAGCTTCTGCATGCATGTCTGTGTGTGTGTGTGTGTGTGTGTGTGTGTGTGTGTGTGTGTACAAAGCTCACTGTTAGCTTAAGGATTAGCTTGATGCTAATACATACACACAGTGAGTGGAGCATCAGCTGGATGGTCCCTGAACACCAGCATCGTGTTTCTGATATTCTGAAGCTTTTTTCCAGAATAAAATCATTATTTTTAAAAAATGTTATCACGCGTCTCATTTCTTTCCTGTTAGTCATCAGATTAACATATTTAATGAGCGCAGCCTGGGGCATTGAGCCAGAATCCCATAAATCATCCGTTACAGGCTTTATATTTATTGCATCACACTTAATGCAGCTGATTCTCTGGACACAAACACTGACTGCATCCAGGTTTCTAACGCGGCTCCATCAGCCTGCAAACTCAGTTCCTTTCGTGCGATGTTTAAGAAATCAGGTTAGTGCACAAAGTCGACTGTAAGCGGGTTCCCGGCAGCTGGAGCGTTAAGCTTTAGCTAACAGGTTGCTGTGTTGTGATCGAGCTCTGCTGGTCCGGCAGCTGCAGCATCGATCCCGGATCGATCCAAACAGCAGCTGAATGCTGGACCAGGGTGGTGGAGTCTGACTGGTGGTGCAGCTATAAATGCCAGAATGCTCCATCATCATTCTGAGCTGATAGAGTGAGAATGAACTATGAAGTATTAATAGTTCAGTCTAAACCCAGTTAAAGAGCAGTTGTATGCGTGAACACAGGAGTCAGTGAAGGAAACAAAGCTTCAGCCGATGTCTGTAAAGTCTGGTGACATTTTTAATCATATTTGGTTATTTTGCAGATTCTGATGCAGACGAGCTCTTAAATGAGGACTCGGTGACTGTTAGTGCAGCTCAGTCATTTTCCTTTGTATTAAAACAATAAATCCTAAGATTTTATGTGTTATATTTATGCTTTGTATCATGTATATAACCACCACCAGAGGTGAAATTACCCAGCTTTTACTTTTTAATGTTACAATAAATGTCCAGATGGTAAATGGTCTGTAGCGCTCATCTCAGTGGTGCTCAGAGCACTTTAGTGCTCCTCATTCGTTCCCTCAGCTCGGCCTTCTTGGTGGGCACCTTGACAGAGGACAGAGGGCTGAAGCTCAGACTGCCGCGAGCAGCAGAAGTTTGAGTTCTGTGTCACAGGGACGGCTTTACGCTTTGTTGTTTGTTTGATCACATTCTGAACAAACAGCAGCGGCTGTCCTGGTTTGCTCATCGATCCGTCACAACCGACACTCTCAGACTCACGTTGAGTCACGTTAGCGGACGTTTACTCCGCGGCACAGACGCCGGCTCACAGCTGCCTGCACGGATCAAACAGCACCTCAATGGGTGCAGCAATGCATGGAATTAGAAACTTCCCGACTTTCAACAATCAGTAGCCTCGTAAAAGGTTTTTGACTCATTTGCGACTCCGGGTTAATGCACCCTGCTCACATGTGGAGTCAGTCCATGTAGGATGATCAGCTCCTTCACAGGCAGTCGTGAGCTCGCCGTGTTTACCTGCTCTTGCTGCTGCTGATCCAAACCACTGAGACCTCTTTGGCTGCCTCACATCTCTGATGATGGAGCCGGTTCTCCAAATATTGCACAAGGTTGCATTATTGCATTCGATTTGCTGCATTACTACTTTTTATCAGTCGAATATAATAAAAACCAGCATCTTCACTGATGACTGGTTTAACACGACCACTGCAGCAGCATGAAAGGCATCTGCAGATTGGAACTGCCTATAGATTTTTCATATCTACATTGATGTCATTAGGCACAGCTACGAGCTAATTGGCTCGATTTCTTTGGACCATGAAAATCTAAACTCAGCTTCTCGTACAAAAACGTCACGTTAATGAGCTGAAATCATTGACATTATTCACCCATTCACACATCCCTGCACTTTCTGGGTCTAATAAAAACCAAATGATAAAATAACCTGCTTATTTCCACATTCATCGAGCTTTCCGTCACAGCCACAGGGAGCCACTGAGGGGGGCAGGTTGGAGACCCCTGCACCTCCACTTGTGGTTGGACAGAGTAGCAGAGCTGAGGCTCTTCCTCCTTTGCTTGAGGTCAGACTGGCTGAAGAGAGAACTCTAACCACAGAGTGTCATCAAAGGTAGCATTAACTGGATGATCTGACCTGCTGCTGCCATGTTTGTCATGGCCATCGCTGCCTAAATGCCTGTGACACTCATCCAGATCCACATGCTGAACTCAGCCTAATTTCAGCCAAAGCAGCCCGTTAATGTGTAACACAGCTCGTTAGGATCAGGTCAGAGGTCCCAAAATCCTCACCAGAGCTTCTATGTCACATATTCTTCCTCGAATAAGGCGATCGTTCTACATTTGGTTCATGTCCTCATGAGATAATGGTGCGTTACCATTAGCGCGCCCAGTAAAACACTCCCTGCCATTCATCCCTCATCCCATAATGAGTCTTGTTATCATGCAGTTTTATCATATTCAGCCTATATGGCAGCATCCAGGCTCACGGAGCCAATCACCTAAATACTCAAATAAAACGTGAATAAGTGAATTACTTCATAATGTCTCATCGCTGCCTGAAGGCAGAGTCCTTATATGGTAATGCTTTTACTCTATTCTGTCCAATCACAGCTGAGCTCAACTGTTTCCATCAATAAACTATGACTGTGTTTTCCACAATAAGTGGAACAGACAGTGATAAAATGCACTGCGCACACGCACACACACACACACACACACACACACACGTGCATGAAATAATAAATGTATCAGAACGCAGCCCGTTTCCCATCGGCACCGTGGGGAAGAAATCTGATGTGGAAACAGCTCTGCAGCAGAGGCTTATGGGAAATTCATAAGGAGTGTGTGTGTGTGTGTGTGTGTGTGTGTGTGTGTGTGATAAGTGGAACACACACAAAGACACGCACACACAGGCATACAGAATGTGGTGTGTGTGAGTTAATCAATGTCGTGAATGTGAAGCTCTGACCTTTTCGAGCTGAACCACCTGCTGCTATAGCGAAAGTGTGTGTGTGTGTGTGTGTACCGTCTCTCCCTCTGCATGGTGTAGGAGCTCCTGAAGAAGCCCAGCAGCTCATCTTCAATGGCAGCATCAAAGCTCACGTTCAGCCGGTAAACCCTCATCGGCTTCATCTCGCGGTGCAGCGCCACCACGTACATCTGATTGGCCGGGAAGGGGAAATGCCGGTGGATGCGCATGACTCCGCCCCCAGGCCTGTTGGAAGGTCGACCTCCAGCACCGCCCTCAGCTGTGACGGTCACCCGGTCCACCTGAAAGAAGGTAGAGGAATGAAGACCAACTGCTCCTCCACAACGTGACTCTTTATGACCACAACTCATCTGTAACTGGAGAACAGAACTTTAAAATATATTCAGATTCGCTGTCGTCAGCTTTTTGTTTTTTTAAATCATTAAATAAATAAATCTGTTTTTATTTGGGGCAAAAATGCACAAAACACAACAAACTGAGTTACGGAGACTTCAAACCAGGAAACAAGAGCAGCACAGGACTTAAAAATGTAAAACCTTCATGATATTAAAATTCACTGTGATGAGTGACACCCAGTGTCAACAGCAACGTGGCAAAGAAAGCCTGCAGGGAGGTTTAATGGGCTGCATCAGAACATGCAGGCTGTGCTCGTGCACCCTCAGCCACATCAGAACACCTCTGCAAGCTCCTGACTACCTGCTGCTGCTCGTGTTAATGCCACAGAAACATGAGTTGTGTTGATTTCTGACCTCCTGTGACCCTGCAGGGACTGCATGTGAAACGTCTGACCTTTTCAGGAAGAAAGTGAGAGGTTTTCCAAAAGCTGGGGGCTTTCAAACCAACAAACTTTAATCATCAGGTGCACAAAAACTAAACCCACTCATGTTGTTGTGTGGCAGTAATGATGAGCTCTATAAGATAAGATCTCGATGAAGTGGTGGATCACATTACTTAATAAAAGTGATTAAACGTGGGCCACTTTGCACCGTCTCTGTCTGGGACCGTCAGCACACAGCTGCTGTCGTCAAAGCCACTTTAAAAACCAACAACGAGCGAGTCGGTCTGCTATCAGCGGGGTCAAGCTGCCAACTACGTTCATTCACTGGTGTTAATTCACAGTAGTCGGGAATGCCGTCCCATTTTAACTCTAGTGTGACTGAGCCGCTGCAGCCAGGAATCGAACCACCAACCTTCCGACTGGTTGGTGACCTGCTCTACCTCCTGAGCCACAACCACCCTCAAACAGCACTGCTTCGCACAACTGCCATTTGCTTACTTCCCCCCTTGCTCATTTATATATTCCACTCCCAGAAAGTAAGGGGCGTGGTCAGCTAGTGGGACAGCAGGCCCAGCCAGTGGTAGGTGGCAGCAGGGAGCCTCAAAGCCAGAAGGCCTGGGTTTGATTCCACCTGTGTGGGGCTGCGGGGCTGCGGGGCTGCTTTGTGATTAAAAAGCTGCTGCCTGATGAACATGCAGGTTCTCAGTCAGATCTGCCTCTTCACTCAAACTGAGATGTCAACAGCCAAAATCAAAGCTTCCAAACCAACAGAGTACAGCCCAGTTTTACTCTCCATTCTCCGCTTCGCTGACTTTTATGACAAATCATAGAACAGAAGCCAAATATCAACTTGGTGCATATTCTGTAGTTCCTTTAAATGAACACAGCTGACTGAATTATTCCACTTAATTTATCCCCATTAGAGTAATTAGGTGTTGAACGATAATCAAACACTGCATTTATACTGTAAGTGTCAAAGCAGGTATTCTCACTGAGCTGTGCGATGAAGATGTGCCCTCTGCAGTTCAGCAAAATGAGCACATTTACACAAACACAGTGATGCACTTGCTTTCAACATCTGCGCATTTGCATCAGTTTCAGGCATTTATAGTGTTTCACATGGAAGCCATCGCTCAGCAACCCCCCGGTTCCCTGCCAGCTGTTGCTCTGAATGCTGGAGCTGTCGCTATGGTGATGTGGCAGGCACTACGTGTACAACAAAGGGTGTATCAGAGTAGCTTTGGGGAAAAAAGTATGAGAATCTGAGTGTTTCCACCAAAGTAGAGAGGGAAGAAAGAAAGCTCAGCAGATCTGTGCTTGTTCACCTGCCAGCTGAGCCGCTTTCATCCATATTTCATCGTGATGCTCAGGAGTCAAACTGACCAGATGATGAAGAAAGAGCCAGTCGATAGCTGAGGAGAATTAATCCTGAAGGAAGAGGGCAGCACCTGTCTCGTTAAAGGCCTCACAGGTGCTCTGACTTCCAGCTGATTAGACCTGAGCTCAGGCTGACGCTGAGTGGGGATTTACTGCCAATTAAGTGAAATGTCACTAAACTCACCGCACTAACAATAATCATCCATGCAAACATCTAACTTACAGGGATATGTTAGTCAAGAAGCCCGTACACACCCACACGGTCCTGTGAAGAGGGCTAATCAGCCACGATAAGTGCAAACACTTGTGTGGGTGTACCGTGAGAGCATACTTAAAAATAATGTGAAAGGGTCTGAAGATCAGCTGCTCGTGTAATCAGCTTTTTGCATGAAGCCAAAAACAAAAGGACGGCAATTCTGAATGTCAAGGAAATGCAAACAGTCTGAGCATGAGTCCGTTTTACCAACACCTGCCATCTTTGCAATCAGTTTCCATTAATGTGGTTTTAACTCACTAACGTGGCAGTTTTCCAAAAACAAATTCTCACCTCAACTTGGTTTTTTTTTATGTTTATTTTCAGGCAACAGAAATTATGCAGCTGGAACGTTTTGGTAACTATCAGGATTCCCTCTGTGGGAATACTTTCCACCTGACCTAATCAACCTGCACGTTTATCTGTATCTGTGCATGCTGGCCGTATCTACGCTGGCCTGTCAGCATGCTTTATAACACCATTCTTTGGTAAATGTGAACCCCAGCAAAATGGCCACATGGTTGGTAAATATGTCTGTTTGAAATAAACTCAGCTCATCCTTTTGGTTTTAACTTACTTGTTTTATTCCTGCAGTTACAGGTTAAGAGTGCAGCCAATGACTTCTTTTATCTATAGTGTTATACAACAGGCTGCGGCTTTGAAATGCATATAAAAACTTTCAAAAGCTGTATTGAGTGAGACCCACATTTCAGACTATGTGCAGGACATGGATATTTATTGGAGGCTAAACTGTCCTCACAAACTAATCTGCTGTGAGCTTAAGAATCATAAGGACACACACACACACACACACCCCTCAACAGTAAGGATAACTCTGGCATGTGCTTGCTGCACGTCTGCTGGGTCAAACTGAACACAAAGAGGGTGCTGCACCACAGACGCTGTGATTGCTTTTGCTCCAGCCTGCAGACTCAGTCACACACAGATTGCATGGAAGACGCAGGCTTGTCTGAAACACACTAACTGAGCAGTAAAAGTATGAAGAAATGGACGTTTAATAAGGCACATTTCAAAGTTACAGTTGTGTGTTGGTCAGAGCCTGCAGACAAGTGGCTGTCAAACATGTAAACTAAGGGAAACTGCAGCAACAACCGGAGCATGGAGGTCTTTGGTGCAGCACCTCTTTGTGACCATTCTGTCTGGCAACAGGAAGTAATGTCTCAGTCATGCAAACAGCTCTTTGTGTGTATATATTCTTCAGGTGTTGTCTTATATTGTATTTTTT
>VOQJ01044005.1:0-13161 GCA_015052665.1 Apistogramma diplotaenia
CCCATGATCTCAGAGTCTCCGAAATCCAGCTCGCCGGTCAGCAGGAAGTCGCTGTCCAAAACGAGGCAGCTCGGCTCGCACACCACCGCCCCGTCTTCAGAGTCCACTGAGCGCGCACACACACACACACACACACACACACACACGGACGTCAGTTTGAGTGTCGCTATTAACTTTCTCTTACTTTTCATTGACACCTCAAACATGAACACACAGTCTGGAGGATTATGTTTCTTTAGACGGTAAAAGAAATGTGGGGAAAAATCAAGCTCATGGTTCACATCACCAAAGGATTTCTGTTGCCATGAAGTCGGATTTGGCTGCAGAAACATAACAGAAGCCAGCATGATAACAGAGCTGGTGCTCCGAAAGGGGAAAGAAGGAGGAAAACAGCAGAGGAGGTGGAGAGGAAACAAGAAGGAAATCGGTGAGCGAGAGATAAGTGCAGAGGAGGACGAGCTGGAGGCAGCGAGTCAGGAACAGGAAGACGAGTCGAACACAGAACTGATGATGCAGGACATTCTTAACCTTCTGTGTGGACATTTTATGATGCAGTTATAATTTATCGTTGTTTTTGGTCTGGAGCCTCATTGCTGTTACAAATAACATTAAACCTTTAATGATAATAAAGAATATTTAAGCTCATTAAACCAGACAACAAATTATTATTTTTATTCTCTCATTTTAACATTTCCAGGCTTGTTTTAATGAATTTTAAGGTCCTGAGACATTCGCCAATACAGGTGCTGCTTATTAAATACACCTGATCATCAGCGAGGCTGAGCACCTCTGCAGGAGCAGATGTTTTGGCTGGTCTGGAGCACTCAGGTGTGTCTTTCCTCCCAGTGCAGACCGAGCAGAACCCCAAGAGCTGCTCTCAGGCTCGGCAGGCCTCAGCTAGCATGTTATGCGTTTAAGTTCATGACAGGCCGACTGGAAAACGGCTGAACAAGTGTGGCTGGTTTCGTCTGCAGGTCATTTGACTTTTAGACCCCAGCTTACAAAGAAGACGTCTGCAGATGCAAATCCCAGATATTTTAGGTAAAAATGTAGGCTTAGGTGGTGACAGCAGGTAAACCTCCACTGTATGAACCTTAGTAAATCCCGGACATCGAACTCTCCTTTTTTTATTTGCTGCACGACTGCTTCTGTCAGTTTCTATGTTCAACAGCTCAGCGAATGTTCAAACGAAGGCTGAGCTGAAGGTAAAGCAGCTCTACACACCAGTCCTCCTTTCTTAAAGGCTATGAAGGTCGGTTTTAAAGAGGCTTTAATTCCGCTGTGCCACGACTGACTCAGACTTCCAGAAGCTACTTGAGCTGCAGCGCGACTTTGAATACGAGTGATCTGAATACAAGGATGTACCAGCTCACAGGTCCGCTGCCATTCAAAGCCTGTTTAGACATCTGCATGGATTAGAAAGTGCAGAAGTGAACTAAAACCCAAAGATGCCTCGATAATGGTGAGACTGCAGATGCAGCAAACACAAGGGAATGAGAGAAATCAGAGGAAGCCCTGAAAGAAAGACAGGAAGGATGAGAGGAGGGAGCAGGGGGAGGTCAGGTAGGGAGCCTGCGAAGGGGAAGTGGAGACAGGAAGCAGAGAGGACGTGGAGAATCCAAGTGAGGCAGAACAGTCAGGATGAGATAACAGACAAACACATCTACTTTAAGGACAACATGTCTCCAGCAGTCGTCCTCTCTAAAGGGGAAAGGACTTTCAGTCAGACCAGTCCGGCAACTTTTCAGCAAGTCTGTCTCAGTCAAAAGGGGCTATAAAGGCTCCAAAAAATAATCATTAAAAAGGCATTTTAAAGTGGACAAAGGCCAGGCAAAGAGCCACTTCCTTATTCTGCAACAGTGATTTGAGCTTTGCGGACAGAAAGGCATCAAACAGCTGGACTCACGTTTCACCGGCTGCGGGTTGGACTGTTTTCTCCGCGGCATCTTCGCCTCTCCTCAGCCCGGATCCTGCGCTTCTTTCGGGGTGACACCCGCAACACTCCGCCGCCTCTAGTCCGTCCGTCAGCCAGCCAGCCAGAGAGGCAGCCAGCTAGCTAACTGCATGTCATCATCATCATCATCATCACCTCCTTCCTCTTCCTCTTCCTCCAAAGGACGGCAGTAGCGGGGGTGTCATCTCCACCAACTAACGCCTGAAGCGGAGGGTGTGCACAGACAGTAGCACCAATTAAAAACGTCCAAATCTTCCCTTAAATGACCTCATTGTACCGTGTGGCTGTAATACGATCACAATAAACCATAAAAACACCGCGACCCATTTAAATGTATCAGCGTGGCTCAATTCTTTGTTATTGTTTTGCAGTAAATAGTCGGAGCCATCTTGCTAGCCACGGAGCCAACCAGCTAAAATCAGCATTAAAAATCTAACTGTCGCTTTAGCCTCAAACTACAAATCAAACCTAACGGAGCCGGAAACACTCTGCTGGTGAACCCACCTGTGACCGTGTGCATTAAAGCTCCGTGGACGAGGAAACGCTGCAAACTAATCCCGAAACACTCCTTTGTTGTTGCCATACACGCACATACACACACCGCTGCTCCTACGCCGGGTCCGGGCTCCGGATGACGTCACAGACAGGCGCAGGGGATTGTGGGATTTTTAGTCCTTCCCAAACGCAAATGACCTCTAGAAATGACTTCGGTGGAAGTCAGAAACCAAGAAAGCAAGCAAGCAAGCAGCTAAACGAACAAGCAAACCGGAAGTAAAAAGAATTAAGTCGAAATTACTGACTGAGTGCCTCAAACGTTTGAGTTACTTATGAGTGAAAATCCAATTTTGAAATACTGACCCAAATTTATACATTAATTTCTCCAGTAACAGAAATATATGGAAGCTTGTTTCTACAGCTGAAATAAAGAAAAAGAGAAAATTGTCTTAAAATGGAAGAAAAACAATTATTTTTTTATTTATTTTTGCAATCCTTGAGTCTCAGGTTTGAGTTATTGTCTCAGACATTTGAGTTAGCAAGTCAAAATTTTAAGATACCCAACTCACAAATTTGAGATATAACCCAGATTTTTAAGTTATGGGTGGCAATTTCTTTCATCATCAGATAGTGGGTGATTTTTTTCTTTTTCTTTTTTGCAATTTGAATTTTTAAAATATTATTAAAAGTATTAATTCTCTGGGGTTTGTACCCATGTAGATGTACTTTATGTATTTTTGAAGTAATCATAGTTTATGCATCGCATAAAAATAACAAAAATGCAAGAAGGTTGAGTCTGTAAGATGCTTTTGTTTAAATGCATTAAGATAAAGAATATATGTAATTAACACATTGTGAAAATTACATCAGAAACTAGAATACACAAAGATCAGTGATACATGTACATCAGTTTATTATCAGGAGTGGGTTTTTGCTTGTTTGTTTGTTTGTTTCAAATACTTTACACATAAATACAGTTATAAGCATCAGGTTTACCGGTTATGCAGAAAATATGTCTCAAACACAAACATTATATTATTAAAGTGCATGAAACATTGGGGCCTCTGTAGATAAGTGAGATAAAGTGTCAGTTGACTCAAGAAAGAAATTTGTATTTGTGTTTAATAAATTTATGTTAATATCTTCAAATTTTCTCATGTGATACACAAAAATCTTCCATCTATCCAGGGCTATAAAAACGATTCCTTTGAACTAACCATTAGTCCTGTAGAAGAGTCTAAAATTCTCTACAATATTAAAAAAAAAAACAATATTAAAACATAAAATGGATTTAACATTAGGGGCTTACATGGTGTACTAAGGAGCAATGGTAGCAAGTGGACAGGCCTTCTTTTAAAGGTTTTGAGCTTAACGCAGTCAGGGAGAGGATGGACTGCCTATGAAGGTGAAGATGAACTCATCCACTCATTTTTCTTCTGCTTATCCTTCTGCAGGTTAGCGGGGGGCTGGAGTCTGTCCAAGCTGTCACAGGGCAACAACACACACACTCACATTCACACCTTTTACTATTTAGAATCACCAGGTGACCTAAACCCATTAAGTGCATGTCTTTGGACTGTGGAAGAAAACCAGAGCAGCTGGAGAAAACCCACGCAGACATGGTAGGAACATGCAAACTCCACACAGAGCCAAGGTGGATTCAAACCTGTGAGGAAGGACTGCTAACCACTGTGCCATCACGCTGCAGGAAGGGGAACTCCTGACCTTCCCAAACAAGCAACAGCTTCAAATACAGTCATGTAAAATTAAGTCCATCTGTTAGAGAACACAGACTTGGAGCACCTTTGCATCACTGGTAAGGGTCTTAATTTGAGAGAACAGAATCACAAATAGCTACTTGGTTAATCAAAGCAAATCCTGCAACAAGCATTTTATATTATTACATGTTACTATATATTTTATTTTAGGCTCATTCATTAGTTAAACATGGACTCAAACTCATCAATCCTCTGCCTGGTGTTTCCTCTGGGGATCTTTCTGTAGGACACAGTCTTGTACTTGGATGATTTCTTGGTGTCGTCTGCCTCGCCGTTCACTGCGGGAGTTGAACCTTTCTTCACGTTGCCCGCTGTAACATCCATCGCAGGGTTTCCTGCGCTCGAGGAGGTTTTGCTTTCTTGTCCGTCTTCCTTTGAGGACTGAGCAGGGGCGTCCATCGGCGTCACTTTGTCCTCTGGCCTGAAAAGCGATGTCTGAAAATGGAAACATGTTCTTATTACCTCAAGTGACTGATTTTTCTCTCTGGAGATTATTGTCTGAGTGAGTGTCTTTGTGGAATTTTAATTGGATTTGAACGGATTAATGAACTCTCTGACTCGACTCTTCCCTTTGAGTAATTGTGTTCTAGCCAATCATAGCTGCTGTTATATAATATCCATTCTGCACCTGAACGTTCATAAATATATTAAAATATTGACAGTTCAGCCTGACTTTGAGTACATTTATATTATTTAAATTTTCTTAAAAGAAATCTGATTGTACAAATCAAGCCAAGCATGGGCATGGCGATCATGATGTCTCCACCATATATGTTACTTTGTAGCCTTTATATTTTAATTTTAAGAATTACTTTATGCAGAGTTGTTAGGAAAAAGGTACCCAACAATATGTAAATAACTGAAATAATCTCCAGGTCATTTGCACATTGACGAATCAGAAATCAATAATATAAGGCATACAATGATTCAGCGTGAAGACGACCTTTACCAAAGGCATTTTAAGAATACTTGGATGCTAAAACGTTTGTAATTTAACTAAAATAAAAAGTCTGAGCACATCTTTCACTTTCCTAAACAGTTGGTCAGTTCAGCTCTTGTTCAGTCCACTTTACGCGCACATATGAGGTCACATGAGCCTGGAAATTATACCAAATCTTTTCCTCATAACATTTATACACTATGGAGCTGCCTTATTCTTGGTCTCCTGTGCGGTTAGCGGTATTAAAAAGGAACTGAAACGCCCCTGAAGCCAATCTTATGATACCTGGTACCTGTGTGAGTTAAATGTGTCTGCAGTTCCTACCAGTGACCACAGGTGTCCCCAAATCAGCCATGACTGAAAGCTAAAGGTTTGAGTGGTTACCTGTGCGGTTCAGGAGCGGTGCCTCCGCAGTCCCCTTCTTCTTGCTCCTGTGAGCTGTGCTCCGACTCCTCTGTTTGTCTGCTCAGATTCAGATGAGGGTCAGCACAGGGGAGCTTTGTGTGTCACACTCTGTGCAGCAGCAGCAGTTTGGCTCGAAGCGTCTGCGCTGCTCAGAAAAGCCTCCTTGTCACTGCTCGGCGATGTGGGATAAATGTCCCCGCTGTGGCTTTTGGCAGCGACGGCCCCTTTCGCTCCATCTGCGAGGTCTCTGGGAGCTTTGTTTTCTGTGTCATGACTCAGGCTTCCAGAAGCTTCTGGGTCCAGCAGAGGTGATGGAAGAGCTCGTGTCCGTTCCTCTGTTTCTTCTTCTTTGGTTACCTCCTCTTCATTTTCAGTGTGATGCTCCTCCAGCTCCTCCACTTTCTTCTACCTTTCCTTCCACTACCTCTTTGTCTCCTTCATCTTCGCTTTCATCCTTTACAGCTTCTTCTTCCTCCTCACCCCGACTTTCATCCACACGTTCTTTTCCTGCTTCTTCCTCCTCTTCCTCCTTCTGAGACTTAAAACATTCTTCCTCCTCATCACTTGTTTTCTCCACTCCTCTGTCATCACCTCCCCCCCCACCCCCCCACAGTCTCCAGTTCTTCGTCTTCATCCTGAATCTTTTCCTCTTTTTCTCCATCTGACTCTTCCACGTCATGGTTTTCTCTTCTTCTCTCATCCCCTGTTTCTCCCTCTATAATCTCTTTCCCCACAATGTCATCTCTGAGAATCTCCCCCCTTATTCTTTCTTCTGCCTGCTCCTCATCTTCCTCCTCTCCTTCCTTGTCTTCCTCTGCTGCTGCTGATTCATCCTTCTCACTCTCAACCCTTCTTTCCTCTTTTTTCCTCTTTGATTTCTCTCCTTCCTCTTCTCTTCGTTCCGCATCCCCTTGTTCTTTTTCCATGTTTTCTTCCCTCTTATTTTCTTTCTCCAACTGGACTTTCTCCTCCTCTTCCTCATCCTCACCCCCAGCCACTTCTTCCATCTCTTTTTCCTTCTTTCTCCCCCTTTCTATTTTTTCTGTCTTTTCAGTTCCTTCTTCCTCCTCTTTTTGCTGCTTTTCTTTCTCTACTTCAGAGTCATCATCACCTTCTTCCTCTGCTTCTTCTTCTACTGTGCTTTCTTTTGGTTCTGTCCAGGCTTCAGCCTCTTCCTCTCTTCGTCCCTTCCTCACCCACTCCTCTTCCTCTGCTTCTTGAACACCTGTTTTTGTCTCCTCCTTGCCTTCTGACGCCATCGGCCCCATCGTGTCCTCTAATGACAGGAAGTCTCCAAACGGCCCGACCGTCCGAATGACCCGAGACACTATCGAGTTCTCCTCCGCATCCACACACTCCAGCGTGTCTGCAGCCGTCCTCAAACTGAGTGAAAGGAGTGAACCTACACTCATCCCACCGCGCTTTTTGCATTCTTATGAAAGCATTCACTACAAGGAGAAAAGGATTTCATTAATGCCTGCCGGCAGCACACGTCATTTCTCAATCCACAGTCTGGTGACCACGTTTCCAGCCTCATGCTTCTCGTGTATGAACAGACTTGGGTTTGTAATGCTTTAATCTCTCAGGTATGACCTCTGTCTCCAGTTCACCGAGTCCTCCACGAGGTTTCACTTCTCTTTAAGCGTGCAGCAGAGTCCTGCGAAAGCAGTAAAGAAACTGATCACGTCACTACAGCTTCAAATGGAGCTGTGGTGCTCATTTCTAATCCCCAGTTTTTATTCTTGGACTCCAGTAAAGCTGCTTTGCATCTTTGACAGTTTAAAATCATTCTGACGTAGCTTTATTTCACCAGCAGCTTCTTCAGGTTTACGTCTTCAGCTGCTCGTTAACTCAATATCTTATCAGCCAATCACATGGCTGCAACTTAGTCTATCTATAGGCATGTTGACATGGCCACCTGCTGATGTTCAAACTGAGAATCTGAACGGGGTAAAACTCGTGAAGCATATGTCTCGTATCAGTGGTTCAGCTGAGAGATAAAAAAAAAAGCTTTGGAATAGATAAAATCAAGGCGTGTGATTGGATGAGTGAGACTTAATTCCAGGCTTGCTCTGTAACAGTGATTCCCAAAGTGTGGGACGGGGTCCCCCTGGTGGACTGTGAAGGTACTGCAACAACAGAAATTCAGTTTGAAATTACTCACAAGGGTAGATAGTTACATTTTCATATAAATGTATTTATTTATATGAAATGTGAATTGAAACTGGTAATAGGAGGTGGTTAGTTTGTGATATCACTCATTACTCTAAATGTACTACTCTCATATTGAAGCCAGTCCCTCTGGCATTAGCACTGTACAGTACAGTACCAGATTATAACAACAAAAACCCTTCACTTGTGTGAAGGAATCAAGCAGGACTCACCTACAGCGTGAGACATGTTGAGCATGTCAGTATTCTGTTTCTGCATCATGACTCATCCTGGTGCTGGATGAGCATCAACAGCGCGGGAAAAATCCTGTCATTACACAGCAGGACAGGCTGCGTGGCCGAGGCCTTTCTCTGCCTTTGCCTTTATATAAGATCAGCATTCCTCCTGTGCTTAATCCCACTGTGCAAGCATTA
This sequence comes from Apistogramma diplotaenia, assembly GCA_015052665.1. Classification (NCBI taxonomy): domain Eukaryota; kingdom Metazoa; phylum Chordata; class Actinopteri; order Cichliformes; family Cichlidae; genus Apistogramma; species Apistogramma diplotaenia. The sequence continues at coordinate 8,158 of VOQJ01044005.1, forward strand.
TAAGCCTCAATGTGTGTTACAGTCTCACACGTACTGGGATGATTTCATCATCACTCCACAGCAGAGCGACTCCATCATCTCAGTCACACCCGTAACACCACATTTAAAGAAACAACAAGGATGGCTCATGTCCATTCATTCTTTATATTTTGCATAATTTCAAAATTGGCTGATATGCCCATAAATCTCAAAAGCAATACCCTTTAGTGTCCACCAGGTGGCAGCATAGCACGAGAAATGCCATGTTCGGCTCACGGCCACATGCTGCATGTTGGTATTAGTGAAACACACTAAAACGCTGCTCTCTGACTCCTCCCATGCATCTCGGCTGCTGGGGTGGTGCGTGGACCTACACACGAGTGGGTGAATGAGCCGTTTCTCCTCTTCACGTCCTCCTCACGTGTCCTTATGTAAGCTTTTATGTGGCTACATTATAAGCCACAAAACAGGTTCATAATTTTAAGCACAAAAGCTTCTTTTTGCCTGCATAACGGTGCCGCAGGACCGCTACTTGCAAGTAACGATTATATTAATACGTTCGGAAAAATATTCTAATAATAGTTGACGTTATGAAACTAAATTGTATTTAGAGTTGCAGCATCTTTTTTGTGATGTAACTACATTGGGAGCCATTAAATAGAAAAAATACACATGTCGTCATTTATGAGAAAAATTTATTACAATAATAAAATTGTGCAACTGGAGGGACTTTCCTATTTTTCTCAGAAGTTTCACATCATCTTTTCTATGAAAATATGCAGTCAGTGTGTCTAACATTCAACAGCGGTGCAGGCAAACCCTTAATTGAAGAATATATTGTCTGTCTTTAATAATAAAACAGGCTACAATCATTAATTCGTATGAAATGTTGATGCATGATGAGGTCAAGGTGCATATTTTCTCTTTGCATGTGAATGCTACAGTTTTTTTTGTGTGTATTACAATTTGTACACCCTCAGTTTTCAGCTTCTTGACCAAAACGAGCTACATGTGAACTGGCATCGCTGTGTTTCTCATTTTCTAAAACCTCTCTGCATCAGTGGGATTTTCTACGTTTCGCTTCTCTCGCTTCGCTTCCTGCTGCGCTCTCCAAGCGGCGAGCACCTCGTCGTCTTCGGCCTCCGCGGCGGCTCGAGCTCTGATCCTCTGCCTGGTTTGGGCGATGAAGGCAGCGATATCATCATCCTCTTCTTCAGTGGCTTCCACTCGCCTAGTCCTCCTCCCTTCTGCCTCACTGCTTTCATGTCGTGAATGATGAGCGAACTTTCTCTTGGTGGAGAAGTCGCCGGAGCTTTCGGCTCCTTCGTCGCGCTCCTCGTACGATCTCCCCGCTCGGCCGTAGCTGTGGGATTGCGTGAAGCCATTGCAGGAATATTCAGTGTCTTCACGTGATAGATCTTCGTGTAACCTGGCCCGGTATCTGGAGGTGACACCGTATGTTTCATCATCCTCATCTTCACCAACAGCGTAGGACGCCCTGCGACTTGAGAAGTCAAATTCGGAAGCTGAGGCATCAAGATCATCATACGGGTCCTCCGATGGACCCGTGTCTGCTCCTGAAGCCGGTTTTCTTGGAGGAGGCCTGACACTGTTCAGCCAGTCATCAATGCTGGTGTCCTTATCTTTCTCCAGTGCTGGGTTCAGATTTAGGCATCCCGATAGACCATAACTCCTTTTTGGTTTCTCCTTTTTCTTTGTCTCTTCAAGAAATTCCTCCTCTTTCTTCTTTCTTTCCTCTTCCTCGTCTTCGTCCTCCTTTGGTTTCTTTTTCTTAAACAGCGTACTGCGTTTGTTGTCTTCCAAGATCTTCTTCCTTTCATAAGTAGACATCTTGTCCCTCATCTCAGACTTGATCTCCTTGTCCATAGTATCCAGTTTGCCCAGGTCAACCTGGTCCTGGAAGAGGCTGAAGAGAGGAACACTGGTAGTGGTGATCTTATTTTTCTTCGAGCCCAGGGTGGAGCCAAGGGTGGAGCCAAGGTTGGAACCCAAGGCTGAGCCTCTACCACTGAGACCTGAGATGCTGCTCGACCCGCCACTGGAGAGAACTGACGCCGCCCTGCCTCGACCTTGGGACAAAGAACTGGGGTAGGAAGCGCCGCTCAGCAAGGATGCTTTGTCATCATCAACACCACGGGCAGAGTTCACATTGGATGGAGCACCAAAGCTCAATTCAGACCCGGCACGTGACGGAGGAGGAATGCTCATTTCAGTGTGCTTCTGTTTGATTGTTTCTGAAACAACGTTGGCGATCCAGTTTTGGATGCTGGCCAGATTGACCATTGGTTCACCTCCGGGACCCTGCACAGTTGGAACTGGGAGGATCGGAGGAACTGGTGGCACAAGATTCCCTGCAGACTGCGAGGATCTGGTGCTGCGAGCCTGAGAAACTGAAGAGATGACAGAGGATCTTCCACTTAGCATGGACATGTTGTCATCATTGGCGACACTTGGCGGCCCCGTGACACCGGCTCCAGCCCAAAAGGCAGACAGGGGTATCGTACCACCGCTAATGCAACTCTCTGTTTCCCAGCCACACACGGACTGGCTTTCTTCTAAAGTTTTCTTTGAACGCTCCAGAAGCTCTTCACGCCGTTGCCTCCTTCTGATCGTTGCCAAGTCCTCACCTCGACTCAGCTCCAAAATCTCCTCTGTGTTCTCCTCCCCGAGACGCTTCTGCTGCCTCAGCTTCCACGCCTGATACGCCGTCAGGTTCACCTCTTGGAGAGATGGCGTCTTGGGTTCTTCCTCGCCGTCACCAGCAGAACTTTTCTCTCCGTCCTCACGATCTTTCTTGTTCCACCCAAACTGGATCCTCTTGACTCGCCAACGTTCCAATGGCGACATCTTCTCCTTATTCTTCTGACAAAAGTTGTACATGGAGCTGGTGTCGGAGAGGATGCTGTCTACTTCATCATCAATCTTTTTCTTCACCCCTTCATCTTCAGCGGCACCACTCTCGCTGCCGTCATCATCATCTTTCTTATGGTACCGAGCAGCTGCTTGTTCTTCTATCTCTTTAAGCCGCTGCTTCCAAAGATCAGAGTAACTCATGCAGCTGGAGGTGGACATCGTGTCAGAGGGCGGGTGTCTGTTGCGACGCTTCAGCCGCTCTTTCACAGCTCGTATGTCCTCGCTGGTGACGCTGTCCACATCAGTGTCTCCACCTTCTTTCTTTTTTAGACGAGCTCCTGGAAGAGATTCCTCATCCTCTCCATCGCTGTTCAGCTGCGCCTCCCACCACTCATCACTCTGGTATTTTTCATTCCTCCGCTGCCACTCATGGATGATGCTGTCCAGACCGTCATCATCATTCACATCTTCCTTCCCCTCCGTTTCAGGTAGAACAATCTCCTCTTGGACACCGTTGGATACCTGGTTGCTGAACCCATTTTGTGCTCCAATCAGTCCATTTTTCAGGGCTGCCGCAGCTGCAGAAGACGCAACGCTGCTCATCACACTTTCCCCATCCTCCTCCTCCTCCAGCATAATCGAGTTAGCTTTCACCCCAATCATACTCTGCTCTTCCTCTTTGTCTGTGTCCTCATCGTCATCCTCATCTTCTCCGAAGATGCGCGCGCGGGCTCGAGCGTCAATCACAGAGCACTGGCTGAGGGTTTCATCGTCATCATCTCGCTCCTCCATGAGGGTCTCGTTGAACTCTCGCAGCTGCTTCAAGAAGCCTTCGTTGGGGTTGACGGCACGTTTTTTCCTTATTGAGGTCAGAGCCTCCATGATGGTCATGTTCTGGAAGATCATCAGGTAGGATGCCACGAGGATAGCAGAGCGACTGATGCCCATCATGGAAACAACAAGAACCTTTCCTGCAAGGAAAGAAAGCAATAATTATCACCTGGACAGTGCTGATAGGGTGGGGCGGACAACCAAAGACAAACAAAGTATGTAATTAAGTTACATTTTATTGATGTAGCACAAGGTGCCTAATATTGCATATTGTATGGCCACTGACCCTGGACCTCTTTTCCAAAGAGAGCTTCTCTCTCTCCTCCAGGTCTTTCCTGCCTAATTGGAGCAGCTGATCGTCACTGCAGTCATTTGGGAGGCTGCATGAAGGCTCCTGCAGCAAGTGCTCCCTGCCGTTTGGCCACTGGGCTTAGACGTGTGTGACTGCTGGACCAAAGCTCTTCATTCAACTGTTTGTCTTGTGTTTTTATTTGGTTTATTTGCTTTGATTCTGGCAGTATTTGGTTGGGTTGTAAATAACTGAACAAACCTTTTAAGTGCATGCAAGAGCCCGTTTCTTGGTTTTGTGCTACCCGAGGCCCTGCAGGCAGGGGTGCTGTGACAATAACATTTTGGTATTTAAATATCAAAAATTAAATGTGCTGATTTCCACCTCCAACATTTATAGAGCAACATGATCTTTCATTTGGACATGTTTGTCTCCAACCTCCTCTGTCTTCAAGTCTCTTTTTCAGTATTTACAGACTTTTTGTTGAAGAATCTGACGATTTATCATCTAAATGCTCCACTGTGTTGACCAGTATATCTTTAAGCATGTCTGCTGTTTGCAGATAAACCGGTCACGTAGGTCAGGCTTTTAAGAGCTTTTTCCTTTAGAGCAGTGGCACGTCAAGGACAAGATCAGGCTATAAGTAGGTCACAGCCACACAGCTTAACTTGGGCCCGAAACTTACTGTAAAGTCAAGAACGGCCTTTCATCAACCCCCATTATTGCAAAGCCCTTGATTGTAAGTGCTTTAAAATGTTACACTTTGTCCTGAGTCTGTTTGTGTGACAGGGCCAGTTGTTACTGTTGACGATGCAGCTCATGGCCCCAATACAGTAAGCTTTTAAGTTTTCAAATCGTCTTTTGTATCACAAGACATGTTTAAATTTGCATCACACTTTTTCCCTCCACAATAAGCAGAGCCTCACTCTGTGATATCTGTGCCACCACAACGACAATTTCTACAATATTAATTGACAAGTGCAAATATAGCAGATGTTATGAATAAAACAAATACACAGATGTTATAATTT
>VOQJ01044007.1:0-12015 GCA_015052665.1 Apistogramma diplotaenia
CAGGATCACGGGTGTAGTTCGAATGGGGGCAATGATGGCGGGGGGGGGGGCGGCAGCGAGGAGCAGAGGAGGTTGTCATCATTATCATAACTGTACCTCCATGTCAAAGGAGGGGCATCAGTAAGAGCTGGGAGAGTTATGTCCCATCTGGTGCCCAAAATCTGCCCAGGACTCCAGACAGGCAGACAGTCAGTCAGTCTGCCGAGTCAGTCTGTCACATAGCCAGCACAAGTGATGATGAGGCAGAGAATGCTGCTAAGTGAACAGTCTCTCCACAAATACATGATGGACTACTGAGCCAATCAGAAGAGGGCAAATTAAAACCCAACGAAAACAAAAAACATCTATAATCATAATTATAGTGGTAATAATTACATATTTTTTAGTCATTATTTCTTGTCAGCCAAGAATAGGCTGTGTGATCACCATTCTATCTTTCCATCTTCAACCCCAGAGGCCCCTCCTCCTCCTTTATAAAGAGACACGGATCTGGCTGTAATCCTGCCTCCAATGGTGTAAGCACAAAATTAATTCTCTCTAATCCAAAAGGAGTTAATCCCTATGCCTATGGCAAGAGGGCTGGTGGTAAGGATGAGGGCCCAGGCTGGTGGCTGACTCCTGGATGCTGTATGCTCTCACAGAGCACTTCTCCCTTATCCCCCTCCTCCTCCAGTATCTCCTGTCACCCCTCCCTTAGCCCTGAGCTGTGGACCCAAAGCCTCTTAATTCTCATTAGCACTGCTAATGGAGCTTCCCAGCATAAATGAGCTTTTGTTATGGGTTTGAGATACAACCAGCTCCTTTTTTTAAATCTGCCTTCCTTCCATTTCCCACCTCCTTCCATTGTACACTTTTCTGCATATTAAAAAATAATAATTTTAAGACTCACGATCCTCTCGCGTTTGGATATTCAGGACATTGCTGCGGACCCCATCTCCAGCCTGTGTGTAGGCCAGCACCTGAACACTGTAGTTAGTGAACTTCTCGAGCCCTCGCAGCTCCACCTGTTCACGTGTGGTGGTGATGTTCTGCATCTCTCCCCATTCTGAGGGAGAGGAGGAAACCTGTTTTATAGAGTATTGGTGGAAATCTGGACTGGACCAACACAGACTGACTCTGTCTCCTATAAAACGTATTTGCTTTCAGGAACATTTCTTTGGTAAATACGCTTTGGGTGGAATGTGACCATTGATGGGATTGCATGGTAGCAGATGAATGGAGGAGTTATAGTAAAAAGTGCGTTTACTTCTGTCTCAAAGCATTTATTGCATGTGACTATAAAGCAGGGTCTTTTTAAGTGAAGGATTAATTGTTATGTTGATTTAAAACAATAATCTTGATCTTGGTCAGATGAGAGCAAATACATTTTTAGGAGACAGAGTTGCACAAACAGCTGCTCTACAACATACAGACACACAGCTATACTCAGATGTTTTTTTTGATCATCAGTCTTGTTACAAATCTAAGAAACTATGAAAAACTAAAGAGCCTCGAGGGTGAAAAATGAAGCCAGTGCAGAAGTGCCAATAACTCCAATACCTGGGATGATCATTGAGGCATCTCTCAAATTAAAATGACTAACTTACGAGCTGAAATAAACATGTTTGCAGCCTGATATCAAAATCAAAATGACTTTGGTCACTATAGCTAATTTTCTTCTTCATAAAATGTGTGCAGAAGCTTTAAAAAGATGACTCGATTGAATGTAATTAGGTCTTATACATTTTAGGTGTTTGATGCTTGCCTGTGTCTAGGCTGTTGGTGCCTCTGGAGCCTTTTTAATGCAGTTATCGGGACAAATAAAATAATACTGTGATGCACCCTACAGCCTATGGATGAGCTTTTGAAATGCTATCAATCTTCAACATACAGCCTATTTAACACACAGACAAAATCAAAAACACAAACACATACAGGAACAGGAAGTGCTTTATGTGAAAGGTGCGGCTACACAATAACACATTTTGACTCACAGCACTGACAGAAAGGTAGGTGAGTGGGAAGGCGGGTTGGTGAATCTTAGAATGAGATAGGTGATAATTACTCTGCATTGGCCACTGGGCCTGGCCCCCACAGCACCCACCTCCGTCAGGGAAGAGGGACCAAAACACAACCCGGTAGCCTTTCAGCACACCGTGTAGCGTCAGCCGTGGAGGCTCTGCCCATGTGATTACCGCCTCGTCCGATGTGACAGAGATTAGTCTCACGTTCTGCGGAGGCTCGCTGGGCACTGGAGGACACAGAGAGCGAGTGTTAGTGCTGCACAGTTAAAATATATTTGAGGACTCTAAATGTTTTAATGGCTTCTACTGAAATCCTGACCAACGTAGCATGGCAGCTGAAGCACTGATAACTAATGACATCTCAACGCCACAAACCACAGGAAATCTCTGCTGAAATAAATCAATCAAATAAGCTCAAATTAGCCCTGAATAGCTCCTTTTCTTTCCTAGCTTTTAGAGAGGAGTGTGTGTGTGTGTGTGTGTGTGTGTGGGGGGGGGGTGATGGAGAAGAGGAAGAGCACAGACAGAGCAACATGAATAGTAAAAGAGCTACGCCAAAGGGGTCAAAATGCAGATGAGTAGGGTGTGAGCTGAAATGTGGAGGATAAAAATTTAAAGGAAGACATTGTTCTTGTTTGAGCTAATTGCACTTGTAGAGGCAGCTTCTGACTACCTGCTCGGGCAATTACCATCACTCAGCGTGTCTGTCATTACTCTCTACGCAGACGGGAAGGGTCCAAATAAGTGTAAGAATAAAAAACACATAAAATAGATGGAGGAGCTGTGAGGACGACGACAAGGAAACCCACTGGAAGAAAGAGAAGATAAAGAAAGGCGACCAGGGGAAAAAGGAGGTAGAGTGACCAGACATTTAAAGAGTAATCGGGTTCCTTGTTCCTCTCTCACTCTCCACCAGCCTAATGAAGGTGCTAATTAAAGTAGAAAGAATAATGGGGGATGTGCTGCAAATTCATTTCTGCCATTTTGTTTGAGCATGTTCCAGCCCATTGTTGCATTTGACTATTTTTTTTACATCTTTAAATTTTTTAATTTGAAGATTTTATTTAAAATTTTAAATAAAATCATTAAATTTACTTCCTACAGCCCTTCTTCTTTTCCTCCCATGCTCTCCTAAACTGTGCCGCACAATCTACCCCTCTTTGTCCCCCTCTTTTCTCTTTTTTTCCATCTTGCTGTCCACTTACCATCTTCCAGAGTGGTAGCGTTGATCTCAGTACTGGATGGGCCGGTCCCAGCTCTGTTAAAGGCCTGGACCACAACCCCATACTGGGCAAACTTCTTTAGGTTGTCTAAGGTGTACACTTCACTGTCCCCTGTAGCTTTCATCTCCACAATGCTATACTGTCCATTGCTACCTGGACCGTTCTCTCTGTAACCAATCTGGTAGCCTCGGATGACGCCATTTTGCAGTTCCTTCTTTGGAGCCTGAAAGTTTTGAAGAAAAAGAAAAAGTTTTACTCTGCAATTTATTATTTGTTTTCTAGTTATTTGCACTGATACTCGGCTCAACAAAAAGCAGCTGTGATTGTACCCTCCATGTAACTCGTATGCTCTGAGATGTCATCGGTTGCAGGATCACATCCATCGGAGGCCCGTCAGGTGCTGTTGATGGCAGATGTCAAAAAGTTTTACTTCTAATAATGATGGCTCTACTCCATATAGAGAAAGCAAAGCTAAATATTAGAAAGCAATCACTTACGTGCTTCTTCAGTGCTGATTGTGAGCTCTTTGCTGGGAAGGCTGCGGCCAATCTTGTTGTAGGAGTACATGCGAATGCTGTAAACGCATGCCGGGTGCAACTCTACAATGTTGGCCTGATTGTTGGTGGGTGAGATGTTCCTGGTTGTGTACATGTGATCCCAGGAGTCTGTTAAATATGGACAGAGATGAATTTTTTTAGACGTTTTTTTATCATCAAAACAAATTTTACATTAAGGATTAACGTTTTTTTTTTTTAAATAACATACCTGACTTGTTTTTGTACTCAATATCATAGCTGGTGATGATGCTGTTGCCATCAAACCTTTGGATCCAGCGCAAGTTCATGCTCCTGTCCTTCACCTCCCTCACTTCTAGCTCCGGGGGATCTGGTGGCTCTGTGTGAGGGTGGAGAAAATAAAGAGTTTAGTTTTGTTTTGTTCTTACCATCTCATTATTAAACAACGTTTCCTCATTCTTTACATATATATATATATATATCTTTTTTTTTGCTGTAATGCTGTATTCAATAAAATGAGTGGGCATTTGCAGTATTTTGAAGAAATACCTTGGACAGTGAGTTGAATGAGCCCTCTGCCCTCTCCATAGGAGTTGATGGCATGGCAGGAGAAGAAGACAGAGTCTCCTCGCTCAGCTGGGTTTAGCTGCGATCACCAACACAAACAGGAAAAAAAAAAATACAATAGGTTCCCATAATTAGTTACTTTATTTAAAGGGACATTTTAGAAAGCATTTCTAGAACACATTAGCTAACTTAGCAACAAAACAAAAAAAAAGACTGAAAATGAGGAAATCATGAACTGCTAATGTTCATTGAGCTGTAAAATAGCTTATAGTTTATGTGATTTTATTTATTTATTAGCAAATTAAGCAACCCCTTGCACATTTGGTGTAATGGCATAACGTGAAGTTACGGATCTGATGGCTATAATCTATCCGACCTTTAGGGTGGAGATGACTTCATCCCCCTTCTTGTTGATGCTGATGGAGTAACGGGGGTTTCTCTCCGCGTCAATGACTGTGTCCCCTCTCTCCCAGCGGATAATGATGGGCTGCTCGCCCCGTGCTGTGCAGTTCAGCTCCTTGATCTGGCCCTTCCTTGCCATGGTAGTGTTGGGGTGGCTGGTGATCATGGCAGGAACTGTGCAAATTCACAGACAAGTGTCACCATGACGAATTGTTTTATATGGAATAATGACATAAGGGAAAACGGGGATGTAATATTGGATACTGAGCAAGGATATATTACAGATGTATAGACATCCCTATTTCTCCATTTTATTCCCCATTTTCATTTCATACTTCAAGCCCCACTGGCCTCTAACACCACCTCCTCCCTCTCCTCCCTCTTTTCTTTTGTTACTTTTTGCTTGTCTTCCTCCTCTATTACTAAGACATAGATTATTGATTGAAGAGGTTCCTGTGGTTTTGCTTTCATCACTAATTCATCAACCCTTTTCCCCACCAAACATTCTGTAGCACACAGGCCGACAGCTGGAACACATCAGTCAATAGCAAAGGCAACCCCCCCCCCCTTCACTGAAGGATGTGGAGGACACAGACTAGGTTTGGCTATGTTAAGCACAGGCCGCACTAGCCTGGGGCAAAAGTGCATCTTAGAAGAGCTGATCCCTGTCCAAAAAGCTGAGACTTATCTCAGTGCAATCCAGGAGATGTGGGTTTGAAAAGAAGTGGGTTCATGCCAAAAAAGCAGAGGATTGACACTTACTCTTGACAGTAAGGATCATGCTTTTACTGATGTCTGAGCCCACTCCGTTGGAGGCCTGACAGAGGTAGTACCCCCGGTCGTCTTCAAGAACATGTCGGATCAGCAGAGAACCATTTGACATGATCTGGATACGGCCAGTTAGTGGGACAGGATGGTACTGCTGAGGGTTTCCTACGCCTGCAGGACACAACACAAAGTGTGCATGTACGCATGACATTTTTTCTTGTTCATGTGTTGCTGTTACTGCAATGTCATAAGAACGCGGTGCAGGTTTTTACCTTTTGCATGTTTCCACATGACTTTTGGAGGCGGGTAACCCTCCACAGAGCAGTTAAGGACTCCTGCTTTTCCATAGATGCAATCTTGATTGTTGGGCTGCACCACAAAACGCGGTGGCACTGGGAAACAAAAAATACTTACTTAATGTAAATGAAAAAAAAGAAAACTCAAAGAAAGTCAAACAGTGAAAGCTACAACAACTGAATGATCACAAACCAACTCTAAGATTGCTCCACACATTAGACATCATGTTTGCATTGTCTTAGTTCATCACTGCTATACCACTCTTTCCTTGCTCAATCTCTCACCAGTAACAATCAACTGTCTTTCCCAGCTGACAGTTGCAGCAGCATTGCTGGCAATGCAGGTGTAGTTTCCATTGTGCTTCAGTGTCACGTTGGAGATTTGCAGGGAGCTCATGAACTCTTTGGTCTCTATTGCAACACCAGAGGCAGAGCCTGGCACGATGAGCTGGCCGTCTTTGTGCCAGGTGATGCGTATGGGCATGTCCCCGGATGACACCACACAGGCGATGTACATGAGCTTCCCCACTGAGGTAGAGGGGATATCGAAGGGCTGGATGAGCGGCGGCACTAGGGTGGAGAGAAAGAGAATCAATGGAATACAGGCAGCAGTAGATGTTTGCTTCAGATGGCAATGTGGACATCTGAAGCAATGCTAAGAGTGAGAGAGAAAGAGAAGGTCATTGGCCAGTACCCCCACCACCACCACATCTCCTGCAGCCCATAATAGCTGCTCTGGTTACAGTCCAATTGGCAGGGGGAAGTCATTCCGTTGCCATGGTAATGGAGGTTGAGGTGGGGGTACTACAGCTGAGACATCTGGGGGATTTAATCTAGGCTTCATTATTATTCATCTAATTAAATCAGAGACACACTCACACACAGGCACATGCACACACCCTCAAACACCTCTCCAGCTGCCCTGCTTACCGCCATCCTTATACCGCTCAAAGACTACACAAAATACATATGACAAACAAAAATTTACCCCAAAACACTATCCGTCTGCACTGAAAGGCATTAACCAAAAAGTTGCACTTGAAAGCCTCGTACACTGGTGTCTCCAAATAGCAGTGACTAACTGCTCTTCATCAAGAAATTTTAACATTGCTTTTGTTCCTTCATTTTTAAGCCAGTGCAGTCTGAAAAGCAAAGTAACTAATATTGGTGATAGATTTTTTTTCCCACTTGAGTGATATTGAATTTTAGCTATGAATTAGCGCCCATAGCTGGAATAATTTCGGGAAAAGGGTGAAGTCATTGATGGAGCACTTTATCTCTACTGCAGCCTAATTCTATAAATTAGGCTGAAAAAATAGGTACATGTTCACCAATAAAACACTGCCAATGCATCTATACTTCTCTTCAGCTTTACCTTTAACAGTGACGTGGACAGTCTGGTTGATTGACACCTGGGGCTGGATCAAAACGCTACACAAGTAGGTCCCCTCATCTGCGCCCTTCTGCACGTCTGTGAGCCTCAATGTGCCATTCTCAAACACCACTTGACGATGATTATCAGGCAGCTGCATGCCGTCCTTCAGCCACTTAATGGAGTAATATGGGTACCCAATCACACGACACGTTATATAGGTATTCCTGCCCGCCACTGCGGTGATGTCTCGCATGGGTCTAATTCGAGGTGGACCTGGAGACACAGGGAAGAGAGGGAGGGGATGGAGGGAGGAGACAGAGAAAGAGAGAGACACAGAGGTCGGAGAAAGGGGGAGATGAGGTGAGGGAGGTCATGGCAGAATATAGAGGGCAGCCACGGAGACAGGAGGTGAAGAGATAAAGGTTGAGGGATAGAGTGATTGGGGCAAGTTGACAGGTGGAGAGGGAGGTTAGTTGTGCCCCCTTTACTAAAATCTGATAGAGGATATTGGGTGATTTTAGCCTAATCACTGTACTTAAGTGACTGTGTGCAGATAGATAGATAGATAGATAGATAGATAGATAGATAGATAGATAGATAGATAGATAGATAGATAGATAGATAGATAGACAGACAGACATGTGTGCAATGATTCTCACTAGCCCCTGTATGTTTGTATAGATTCGGGTGTAGAGTGCATTTATATTGAAAAGCAGACAGGCACCTCTTACGTTTATGCGCGCTTGGTACTCGGCGCTACCGGCCGAGTTGCGTGCGACGCAACGATACACTCCTCCATCCGGAATGAGCGGACTGCTGACGTTGACGTGCGACACAGTCAGGCCGTCCGACAGGGTGTACTGGCTGGTCTTGTAGGTTGAATCTCTAACCACAGGTTCATCATCCAGTGTCCAGGTGATGGAAGGGGGTGGGGCTCCTTTGGCCGCACACATGAGAGAGAAAGGCTCGCCGGGGTTTACCACCCGCTCGCTGAAGGAAGACACAATGCGAGGAGTACCATCTGAAAAGGCAGCGACAGAGAGGAAGCAGGAGGATATAAATAGAGAGCGAGAAGTTCTGACAGAAATGCAGAAGGCTGAACAACTTGGAAAGACTATGGCTTCTAGAATCTGCACTTATTTACTTGCCATCCACGTACCCTCGAGCAGAATAATGGAAAAGTCCTGAGCTGTGTGGCCCTTTCGGGAAGCGAAGCACTGGTAGGCCCCGGAGTGAAGCTTTTGAGCTGCAGTGATCTGCAGGGTGTCATTGTGTTGTCCTTGAATGGAGATGTGCTCGTCTGGGACGATTGGCTCCGTGTTCCTGTACCAGGTGATGGTGTATTCTGGAGAACCTTCCACGGTACAGGTGAAGAACAGTGTGCTGCTGATGCCCGTTTTCAGATTCTTGGGGGACAATGTCACTCGTAGCGGATCTGTGAGGAGAAAACAGGAGTTCATAAAACATAAAGATGCACATATTATGGATCTGATTTTGATTTATTTTTGGAAAGAAATTTGTATCACTTTAACATTATATCTCCTATAATAGTCAAAAGGTGTGAATAAAGGAATAATGTGACATTCTGACAGATTTTTAAAATAAAAATATGATTTGTAGTCTACTAATATTTTATTTTTTTCTTTAATAATTATATTAGCTTATTTTAAAATAATTTTTGTGTTTAGTTGAGTGTTAAGGAATCCATTTTTTTACTTTCCTACATCACTCAAAAAAATCATTAAACTGCGTTCAAAACATGACACCTGAACTCATGCTTACAGTAGGCGTTTTCATTCACAGAGATGGGGAGAAAGAGAGCGAGTACAATCAGCAGTGGTGACTCAATCAGTTGGACGCACTCATTAAAAAAGCAGCTGGAGATATCGCTTCACATCTCTGTCCACTTGTGTGTGTGAGTGTGTCTGTGTGTCGGCGAGAATGTGCATCTAACTGTGTGTGTATGTGTGTGTGTGCGTGCGCAAATGTCAGTGAGCAATAAGGCAGCTGGTGGTGTATGCTGGGGGGCATCACTGTGCCTCCCAACCCCCCCACACCCTGTCAGAGTCACAGACTGTGCTGCCATGATGTGCCCACTGGCAAAGCCTGCCGCCTTTCTATTCTCTCGCTCTATCTCGCCTCTCTCCCTTTGTTTCTTTGTATACTTTACACATTATATCTGAGCCTTTCTTATTATCTTGTTATTACATTGTTGATAATGTCATTCCAGCGCTGTCTGGGTGTCTGATCGTCCCCTGCATGACCCCTTGTCTTTATCTATGTCTTCCTCACCCTCCTTCTTTTCTGATGGTAAATGGTGCTGGCAGCTGTGATATGGAATCAGCCTGGGTGAATTACTGCCCTGTCTCTCCTTTTGAGGTTTGATATGATGGGGCATCATACAGCTCACACATATGTTTGTAACAGACACACTTTAGCTGCCCCAAACCAAAAACTTAAAGGTGCTTATAAATGCGTCTGTCAGCCAGGCTGACAAGATAGCAAGCCAGTCTGTCAGATTGTTTGCAAAACTGTATGCGTGCATTTGTGTGTCATGATGCTCACACACCTATCACATGAAGCTGTCCAGACACCTCCTTTGAGCCAAAACTGTTGGTGACCTCGCATGCATAGCTGCCGCTGTCTTCTTGCCTCAGGTCACTGATGGTCAGTCCTGTCAATCGCCGTGTCCAGCGGGCATCTGAGGGCAGTGGGCGGCCATCTTTTAGCCAGCGCACAGTGGGGCTTGGGTAACCTCCTGCTATGCAGGGGAGCTCAATACTGTGGCCTGCGTACACCTCCCCTGCTTGGAAACTGTCCAGGATGGTGGGTGCGGACTCGTTGGGGTCTGGAATGCAGAGCTGGTGTTATGTTTTTGTCAGGGCAAAGAGAAAACAAAGCGCTATAGTTACGTTGACACACAACTTGCTCACCCATTACAGAGAGCCTGGCTCCGTTGCTTTGCCGTGTCTCGCCACTGTATTTATGCTTGGTGATGCACCGGTATGTGGAGAGGGCATCCTCTTTTTGAACATCAGAGATGTAAAGAGCCCCGAAGGAGGTCAGTGAGAACCTGTTACCTGAGGAAGACATTATGAAAAGACCAACATTAATTTTCTCAACAGAGCACTGACAACAGAGAAAACATCTGAAGACCTCATGTCTACAAAATCTTTTTACTCCTTCCTGTCCCCATACATCGTGATGATACTATGTGATGATTACCCTGCTGCAAATACATAGTGCATCCTGCAAAACCTTATTGTTCTTAGAGCAAACAGCTGCCTGAACAGTTGGCACTACCTCCCTAATAATGCTGCTTCCAAAACCCTGGCACTCTTTCAAGAACTGGAGGACACCCAGCGGTCACTTACACCAACCACAGGCAGAGGAGAGACAGATTTACTGTCTCCCTCTGCACACGACTTATAACTCTTACACATCACACCACCATCACCTGTTTAGATGTTCTTTCTTTTATGTGTGATAAGAAAACCGGAAGGCCAAAGATCAAGCATGCTCCTACAGTATGTCTTTTCTTCCTTCGCATTTGTTTTGTGCTACTCAAAGAACCGTTATGTAAGTATTACAAAGTTTTCAAGCTGTGTATACTGAAGGGAGAAGTCGGTTTGTAATGACTCCCTTTACCAACATATCTTTGTGTAATTTACATAGCATGCATGAAAGTAAACAATGAGAAAGTGTATCTATCTTACTGTTCCTGCTAAATTCCAGAAACCTCTTGTTAAGGAAGCAGTACTGTTTCATGGGATATTTAATCTCATGCAATACAAATAATCTCACAGCTTACTTTAAGTGTGGCATGATTCACACCGCTGTACAGTAAGATTTCTTTAGGTTTGTAAACATTAATTATCAATTGTGCCTTTTAGCATCCAACCACAGGGCAACAGCTGGATTGGCTGCTTTCACATTCACCAGCATCAATATTTTATCTGCAAAGTCTGTGTTTATCAGGGCCTTTCAGAGGGTTGAGCAGGTATACTGAAAGTAGCAGTTATGCACTGTGAATGGGTTTGCATTGAATATACTTTATGACCCGGGAGTAGGCACAGGCTGCAATTTCACAGCAGCCTTTGTTTGCCCCCTTAGAATGAAGCCTTACAGGATAATGAGCACTTTAAGACTGCTACTCCCACAACACCGACGACTAGCCTGTCACAACACTCTGACATAGGCAGGGAGAGACAGAGGGAGAGAGAACCAGAGAGAGAGAGGGGGAGAGAGAGTCAGCAGGATCTGTCAAAGCCACTCTTTCTGTCCCTGTCTGCAGCAGAGAACTGAATTCATCCCATCTGCAGCCTCTTAAACAACACTTATTACACAATACACATCACATTAGTCCTCTCACTATCCAGCCATCATAACTGAGAGGTTTGATCATAGAATCAGTCCATCTTTGGTTGACTCACTTCATATCATCAGTTTCACTCTTATTTTTGGTTTTTGCTCTCAGTTTCTAAGCAGAGCAGAGTGGCACACAGAGTAAAATATTAATTACTAAATCTTAAATCACTGTGCTCCCTCAGCTTTTATTTATGCTGACTTGACTAGACAATGAGAAACAGAGCTGTACATCTCTCCCAAACAACACACACACACACACACACACACACACCTTCAGCAGAACATGCAGAAATGCATGCATATTGTACAGACAAGTACAAAAAACAGTACAGTGTCTTCAATTGTAAATTTCTTGTTAGTTGTGAGTCCTTCCTATGTACTGAACATTAATATACATTATATATATATATATATATATATATATGTATATATATGTATATATATATATATATACACATACACACACACTTCCACTGAAACACAATGCGACATTTACAT
>VOQJ01044008.1:0-25108 GCA_015052665.1 Apistogramma diplotaenia
AGAGAAAAAAAAAGCGCTAGTGATCCCTTTGAGAGAGACCCGTATTTAAAAAAACAAAAACAAACTGCTTGGCACCAGGCTCCACCCAAAGACAGTCACACTAAAGCTTGATGCATTCATTCACACACACACACACACACACACACACACACACACACACACACACACACACACACACCCCCTCATGTGACTACTGGGCCATTGCAGTGATGCCTCTGAAAGCAAGTCAGCATGGGTGAAGAACATATGCATATGGGGGGGTGGGGACACAGCAACATGTGTTAAATGAAGCCCACATTTCCAGACCCTCCCACACGCAGATCTGTCCACAGCTCCCATCGTGCCTGTTACAATACTGAAAAGCACACTTTAAGTCTCACTTTATTCTACCCTGTGGCAGTGTCTACTTAATGTCATGTGCAAATAAACAGACTTTTCTCTTTGAGACGATTCACATTCATGGATTGCTGAAGACGACGTGACGGTGGTGGAACCAGAGAATGACGAGTCAAGCTGCTGGCTGGGCAAAGTCAAAGAGCTTTGGCCTCACAGGGACTGGAGTCTCTCATTTGGACAGAATTACTCAGTTTTGTTGCCATGGCATGTGGTTGTTGGTGGAAATGACTCATCTTATGCAAGAGGGCCACAACAATACATGTCAGTTCTTTGAAAGACTAAAAAAAAAGGTTGAGCTGCTGAATTAATGCAGTTCAAAACGTCCACGGGAGGCTGATAGTTAAACACACCCTTGGAAACAGGAGGTTGCGCTGACCGCCTAAGCAGCAGCTCCACCACACGCCAATCAGCCGAGTCAACCACCACACAAATCCAACAGGAAGTGCCAGGAACACGGGCTCAGGCAAACAGCTCCAGTATGATTAAATAAGCAAGTCATGTTTTCAATTGCAGTTAAATGTCTGCATTTCCTGATAGTCCAAATTTACTGCGTGTTGACCTACAGCAGCTATCTGACCTTTAAATGTTCCAGCTGACATGAGGGAGAAAACAAAGACTCAACAACAACAACAACAACAACAACACAGGCCATTCTCGCTGGAAATCTGGAAAGCAAGAGTCACTCAGCAACTAGAAGCTCAGTGTGTGAATGTATGTGTGTGTTTACATGAACAAGTGTGGTTAAAAGTAGAGGTAGTGTTTGTAGATGACTGAATGGTGTAATGTGTGTGGAGAGCTCATATTTTTTGGAGGGGGGGGGCATTTTGGGTTCAGGCTGCTTTGTTTTGGACCACTGTTCACTCAGTGCATAGACGTCTCACTAGCTACCTTTGACTGCTCACCCCTCAGTCCTGAAATCTTTACATCAGGCTGTGATTGGCCAAGACCAAATATCCCGACATGATGCTGTAGCCAAAGTTTAGAACCACCTCCCTCCCCATATCTGAATCTGATTATCCTGTGGCAAATTAAGTTATCTGGAGTTTTAACAGCAAGTCAACAATACAAATATCAATAAATAAAATCAAAGACCGTATTTAAAAAAGGGGAAGAGAGGGGAGGAAAAAAAACACTGCAGCATCAAAACAGGACACCCTGCTTCTCCAGTTAACCAAAAAGAAAAAACTTTTGGTGACCAAGTGCCACTATTCAAGGATCTATACATTTTTCTTAAATGTTATGTAGTTATCTGAATATATTATCTCATTTGCTGTACAAAAGGTGTGTCTGTGTTTGCACGAGTAGTTTATGAGTGTGTGTGAGGCGTCTCAGTGACATTTTGACAGATTTCAAGTGGCGTTACAGACTCAGGAAAACGCTGAAAGCCCTTTCTACTGCCGCTGTGCTCCTCTGACTGAGTCAAAGTGGAAATCTTTGTTTAGGGGGGGGGGGGCTGGCTGCCACCACTAAACAAAGACTTCCTTCAGAATTTGAACATTGTGTGAACTTCACACCTGTCTGATTACCACGAGAGGACTGGAAACAGTTGTTCAGCTCCCAGTGCCTGCTGGGCAAAAACTGGATCTCTTGGAGTGGTTGACCATATCAGCACATGCATCAGTCAGTCCAGAGCAGCCAAACTGCTAACATCTGACACCACTGAAAACATCAGCAGTGATGCAGCTCAATCAACCAAACTTTGGTATGGCAATGTTCATCTTTTGGAGGAAATTATTTTTTTTAAATCAATACAGGCCCAGAGTTTCACAGTCGGTGCCTCCCTGCACATGAGTAATAAACAGTCTGTTGGCATGGAGGAGCAGCACAACATGAGCTGTTAAAGGATCAAATAGCCACAAGCCTCTTGCCTCACTAGTTTGCTCTAAGACTTTGCACTGGGTTTAAAATGCTAGAAGTTATTTTCCTCACTGAGGTCGGGATAAAAGAAAAGCCAAACTATTGAAGGGGGGCGGGGGGGCAATTAGAAGGGGAGAAAGAAAACATTTAAATATGTTAACAGCACAGTTTTACAAGTTCACACCTCCAGGAGTCCAGCCTCCATCTGTACACACTGAATCTCAACTGAAGCTTCATGTGATATAAACAGCAGGAGCTTCTGATCTGGATCACTTGTTTGCAAACATTTGTGTCTCTTTTCTGAGAAGCTGCTTAAAGGTTCGAACAAAAGCAGAGTTGAGATTCAGCCCACAGAAAGTTAAAGGTTCAATTCACCCAATTTTCCAGAGTACTGACACGGCAAACAGAAGCTGGGGCCAGTTTGAGAAACTCCACTGTTATCACACACAAGCCCTTCTCAGACACGCTCTCCTTTAGTCTGGATGAAAGAACCGGTCACTTTTCTGTTAAAAATCACAGCACCTCAAGTCAAATTGGTAACATTTTGCACTACTCTCAAAAAGTCAGAAGAAGAAAGCATCTTAGCTACTGTTTCAATTTGCAATGCGATGCATTTTAGCATCCCAGTCAAGGAGAGGGCAGAACAGTTTTCAAAGTGTTGAGCTTTTGCTGACAAAGGCACGGGGGACCAAGTGTGGTGACAATACCAATCTTTGCATGTATGTAAATATCGCCTGCATAAAGTGCAGCGGCAGAACGAAGCTGTGAGGACCCTTAACATCAAAGTGACCCACTGTTAAACAGCAGGATGCTGTCAGCTGATCAACCATGTCTGAGAAGGAGCAGTTCCAGTGCAACCAAACTGTGGAGTCTGAAACTGTATGAAATCCTTCAGGGGACAATAAACTGATGTCATTGGTCATGTTATCAGGTAGCTGCCATTAGAAAGGATCTTGTTAAAACAAACATTGCTGAGTGTTTTCTGCAGTCTTTGTTAGACTTTAGTGAGGTCGGCTTCTCCAATTTAGAGCATCACTATTTCAATGCGTCTATAAATATCTTGCATCCAAATCCATATAAAAATATACTTTTAAGTTTTATTTTGGACAGTTTGAATATGTAACTTAGTTTTGTGACCAAACAGTTTATCCTCATAGCATTGACAATTTCCACAGAAGTGCTAAACTGATAACATGACCGCAGAAGAAACCTCCGCTAAGGTGGACAAAGCTCAACACATTCTGCTGCACTGCTGGACCGTGAGGTGAGGAAATGAGGTTACCTTCTCCCCTGGTAATGTGGCTGAATTGTTCCTTTAATCTTTTGCTGAAACATTGGTTTGGTATCTGAACATTTCTAATGCTGAGGGACAGTCATGATTGCCGGGACATCTTAACGCCCCAGAGAGATGAGTCCATGCTCCAGGCTAGGAGATGAGAAACCTTGAGGATCTTTCAGGAGAATCTGTCGTGGACAAAAGTCCTCCAGGAAACTTCAGCAAACAGTGAGACAACCACCTCTGCCTGCCTGGTCCAAGGCACCAGGATGTCCATTTTCACTCCCTTCTGCACAGTCCCAATCTCACCAACACGTCACTCGGCTCCTCCACCACTTCCACTGAATGACTGGTGGAGAACACGCACAAACACACCAAATTCCACATCTGCATCACTCACATACAAAATACATGGGACATTCTGTAGCTCCTGTGCTTTACAGCAGTGCTTCCACATCAGTGGCCTGTGGCTCAGCCCCACTCCAGTCTGTCCGGGTCCTCTGAACCTCAGTTGGAGCTGGCTGTAATGGGCTTCTCAAGCTCCAGGTCCAGGGAAGCTGAGCCGTGCTGGAGATTGCTGTAGCAAGTCTTACAGACGCGACTGGGTTCAAACAGCTGCTGACTTGGCACTGGGATCCTCTGGTCACAGCAGCTGGCGCAGAACACGTTACCACAGTTCCTGCAGGGTGACACAGACATCACTAGGGGACTCTCAGATAAAGTCTCTACACCTAGAGTTACCATGCGTCTGTGGCAGATTCTCAGAATACACCCCATAACATTTAAAAGCCATTTGAAAGTCAGAAAAACAGCTCGAGTCAAGTTGACAAAAAACTGCTTTCAGGTTAAAAAAAAACCAAAAACAAAAGTGGGCCTTTATCTGGATAGATTTTTTTTCAATAAATAAGATGTACATACACATTCAGTTAGGTGCTACTGGTACAAATATTTAACACATTGTGTTAAAAATAGAAAAAAATATTTTAAGTTTTTGGGGGGGCTCCGTCTCAGTCTAGGCCACATTGTTTTGAATGATAAATTTGATATATAGACTGAACCTACTGGCATCTGCTTTACATTAGAAAAGGGTGAAAGTCAATTACCACTGAAGTTCAATGATGTTCATTTCAGCCACGTGTGACGCATGATAAACCAGGTGGAGGGGAAAAGGAGGGTTTAAGTGTTGAGCAGACTTCACTCATCGCGTTCAGTGCAGCTCTGCTGTGATGTTCCACTACATGCTGGCTTAGCAGAGGTGCGCCACACAGCACAATCTCATTATTCAGCTTATTAAAAATAAAAAACTGCTGTGGTCACTTGACAGAAAGGCAGGTCACACTGAAAATTTCAAACACCCATGCTCTGATTCTGATAAGGCCATGCTCACACTTACACATACAATGCTCCCTTTCACTTGCCTGTTACCACACAGAGCAGAAAAATAAAAACAGCATCTAATTCATTGACTTGTCTCCCTTTTGCACCACCAAGTGGCCTGAGAGGCCTCTTACACCATGCTGAACTGCTGGGAAGTGGGATGCAGGTGGGTTGGTTTGGGGCAGCATGCTGCCAGGGTGTGTGTGCTGCGTAGGGGTGTAACGGTTCAGAGACAGAATCTGCTAAATGTAACGTCCATGGTCTCCAGACGTGCCCCAGTGGATTTGGTGAATCGTTACACTCCTAATGTTGTGGGTGAGTGGGGGGGCAGGGTACTGATGTGACACTATACTCGGGAGGCTTGAGGCTGAGGGAGTCAATTTAGTGAAGATTTGCATGTTTTAGATTTTTTTTAAAAAGTCAGCCTCTGACCACATGACAGCACCATGCTCACTGTCACAGACAATTAAAAACCGCTGAATGGAAACACTGCTGCCGCAGGACGCACACAAGTCAATCCATCTCAAATGAAGAGAGATTTCCCTGAGAAGGTGCTGATTGCTAAAACAGAATGAGGGAACTCAGATGCAGCAGGTGAGTAAGGGATATGGTTAGGTGGGATGGGGTTTGGATTAGGAAGGTGAAGGATGCTAGGTTAAAGAGGTTGGAGGGTTGGGTGGGACAGGGGAGCCGGATCTCACCAGACCTCCTGAACAGGCTCCCTGCCACTGTAGAGGAGGAGAGGGGCAGAAAATGGATAAGTACTGCTGAACAGTAAAATAAACACTAAATTTGAGGGAAAAAACCTGATTGTGTATTTAAAATAATTTCAGTCTTGGACTCACATTATATATATTCACAACTAAACATTTCTGAGTAGTTTACTTGATCTACTGACAAAAGGGAAGTACAGAGCAGACAGCAGTAGAAAAGGAAGTGATGACACCAGGAGGAAATGCATCCAGCTGATGGACTGAGCTAAAATTTGGCACATAATTAACATCCTGACCTAGTATGTGTGGGCACATCAGTGCGAGACACCAGGCCTCTGCAGTAAAGTAAATAACCAGCCAGCTAACAAACAGTTCACTTGCCGGCTCTTACAGACTGAGGCCTGATTAAGATTTCTGCGTCAGGTCTTTGTGGCGCCTACGTACAGTACCAGTCAAAAGTTTTGACACTTTAAATTGTGTCCAAACTTTTTGCTCAGCAAAAAGAAAAATGGAGGGGGAGGGGTGGGAGATTTACGTTACTTCTCCCTCTGAATGAAGGGTATGAATCCATGAACTCACACTACCAACTACTGAAGTTCCACTAGTCCAGTGAAGTGTGACCACAAACGCTTCAAACAGTGCAGAACAGACGCTGATAGCTCTCCCTCGACTGCATGTGTCGAGAGAACGCATGATGCTCTGGCCTGGCTAAAGTTTGAGGCACTATGTTCGCACAGTATAACAGATTACATTTGCACAAAGGGCAAGCCTAAAGATACAGTGAAGAGTAACAATGGTATACACCATCAGAACTGTGTCATCCAGGTGTTTCTGCATATAGAACAGGTTTGCATCATCCTAACAGGGGCACATGTTAGCCTACTCCTTTGAAAGACCAGTACTACAGTATTCTTAAAGTACACAAATGTCATTTTGCATTTATGTGATTTAGGGGGTTATTAAGGTGAGGGCACAGATTTGGGTTGTCTTAGACATCCATGTAAGTGGAGCCTGTTGCATTTTCATGTGTGGAGCCTGGGAATAAGAATAGCTACGTGAGGGCAAGCAACCCAATAAACCAGGCAGGGAGGCTTTAACAGATTTCTGCCACATCTGTTTGAGCTATTTTTAAGTAGATATACTTGTCCAACAGCTGACATTAGCAGTTCCCAATAGTGGTATGAACTTTCTAGCACGTTCCAAGGGTACGTTGAGATTACATCATGTTCCCTACCCACTGGCCCTGCACAGATATCTATACTACAAGACAGACACACTGAATGAGGAACTCCTTGTTGAGAACCAAAAAACCTCCATCACAAGTTGCTTGAGAACGGCCATCTTCAGGTACCTAGTGTGCACAGCCTCAGCTAAATCTAGATACAAGAAGCTCATTCTGACCCAAAGATGAGTGAGCTTAAACAGAAAAGGCCTCAACAGGACAGACAGGAGTGACTGAACACTGAAACTGAAGGCCTGAGATTGTGCAGAATGATAAACCTGATCTCACCTGCAGTGATGTTTTCGGGTAGCGAGCCAGAACCTGCTTTCACAGCCGTAACATTGGGCTGCCAAATGATCGGGGTACCAGCGAGTGACCTGCAATGTTTGAGGGAAGCATCAGTTTAGTTTCCATCTTCTGAGCAGCTCACCTAAAAACATCAAGCTTATTCTGCATTGCTTACATAACCATTCTAGGTAGGATACATGCAGTTGTGTATGCAGTGACCAAAAGGAATAAATGCTACAAAACTGCTTTGTGAGCCTTGTTTTATCCCTCCCTGATGAATATCTTTATATAGCTGCAGCTGCTCACCTCAGTGTCCTGCTTGTCCACCTGCTCCCAGCTGGCCTCAGAGAAGAGCTCTGTGCTGCAGCGCGACAAACAGTTTGGGTCCAGGTTAAACTCAGAGTCCGTCATTGAGGTCTGATTGGATGGAGACAGATGAGCACAGTAAGGGTCACTTTAACTGGCAATGGAAAGGAGGCCATCAACCTGAAGTTACAGTCACTAATCGTTCCCATTTACAAGTTGTAAACAGATCAGAGGGTCGGTTACTTGTGGTGAAACTTTCAGTGCCTTACCACTTCATCTCCTATGTCTCCATTGATCCGGTGGGGACTAGTGTGCTGCTGACTCTCCAGGCGGCTCCACAGCTCCTGGACCTGCTTCTTCAGTGTCTCCACCTCCATCTGGTGTCCTGCTTCAATCTGCCTCAGTCTTTGCTGGATGGCGTCTGTGTGCAGGGTCAGCCCGTCGTCATCCAGATGGCTGCGAGTCGGCTGCTCAGGGCTCATGGTGACCCGGCCTAGCAGGGTGTGAAACCAGCGGTGCTGAGAAGAGCTACCTCGCGGGTGGAGGATCAGGGAGTTGCAGCTTGCTACAGATACCTGACGGCTCAAAGGGGCCCTTTCCACATTCCCTTTGGCCCAGTGAGGTGCTCCACTTGGCTCCCCTTCAGCATTGTCCCCATTACAAAGTCCATCCCTGTTAAGGTCAGCACGAGCTGACTGAAAGGCACTGACAGAGGGTTGTTTGCTGCCCTCACTTAAAGTTCTGATCAAGCCGTGCTCACCTGTCTCCGACCCCCTCTCTTTCTTGAAGCAGGTAACTGGGCTCCTGCTGTCACTCATGACATGGTTTAAACATACAGGCGGCTCTGCAGGGAGCTCCACTCTGCCACAGGCCTCTTCAGTCAAAGTCTCTGTGGAGCTTTCCATCAAGGAGGCCCTCTTATCCGCCTGCTCCACTGGCTCAGGGACACTGTGGTCAGATTCAGAGTCAGGGCAGGTCTCCTCATCCACACCTAGATTTTCAGAGGACCTATGCAGTAAGTCACTATTTATGGTTCTATCTGCTGCAGGCTGTTCTGGCTCACTTGTGCTAGATTCTGTTGGTACATGTGCAAGCTCCTCTTGTACACAGGATTTCTCTACATTCTCCTTATCCAAGTCCTCAGTTGTCTGAGGCACCTTGGTTGCCTGTTGATCCTGTTCCTCTTCCTTCTGTGTGGGCACAGAAGAGTCACCATCCTCCTTAGCCTCCACAACACTATTTTCTGGAAGCTGACCATGAGAAAATACTTCTCTCTTGATAGTCTCACTGATATCCATCTGATGCTGCTCTACATATCCATCCACCTCTTTGTCTTCAGCACTAAAGACATGAGACACCTCACCACTATCCTCTCTCATCACATCGCCTCCGCTCTCCTCCTTTGTGGCTTCCTGAAGAATGTTCACCATTTGTCCCTCAGCCACACCCACTGCCACAGAGAGCTCCACCTCTTCTCCATCGCCTGCTGGGTTCACAGAAGATTCCTGCCTGCACTCAGCCTTTGAATCCTGGGACTGCGGGCTCTCAGAATCCGGTCTGTCTGGATAAGGCTGCACCTCCTCATCCTGGTTCTCCCCTCCTTCAGCCCCCACTGCCATGTTAAGCTCCAGAGATCGCCGGTGGTCCTGCCACTTCTCATTGAGGCTCGGGTCACTGGAGCGACGGTTGGGAGCCAGTGAGCTTCCCAGCTCACATGCACTGGGCAAGTTGTCAAAGGAGCGAGTCTTCGTTCGCCTTAACAGGAAATGAGAACAAACAATTACACAAACATTTCATTACATAACAATGGCTCAGTATGTTTGGCAGCCTATAATTTAATCTGAAACTATGCACACACAATTATAAAATGTTTACCTAACAAATCACTCAGATGTCAGCCTCATCAAAACAAGAGAAGTGAAGCAGATGTGTCGCAGCAAAGCATTTGTCTTTAACTCTACCCTGGCTGTCAAACTCTGTAAAGGAACTAGCATTTACAGCACTTTTCTAGTCTTATTGACTACTTGAAGCACCTTATGACAGCCTTAGACTACTTCCTGTTGCACTTCCACATTATGACTCATGAGTTAAGATCTGCATAGCATAGACAGTATCTAAGCAGAGCATAGTATGTAACCAGTGGAGTGGAAAAGCCGGGCCCCTCTGGCTGTGGGTGGTCTGATTTGTGTTTTATCTTACATGAGGGAGAAGAGTGGGAAGGGGGTCGGGTGCCAGTGCGCCAGGCTCACCTGCCCAGGGGCGCATCTTCCGGGTTGGCACCGGGCACTGGGTAAGGCGCGCAGGAATCATCGGAAGGAGTGGTAGGGGAGGAGCTAGGCAGATAAACGGCCGTCCACAGCATCAGATTCCGTACATGACACACTGGGTGGAGAACCTGCAACAAGAGATGCAAACTTATGTCTGATATTATCTCCAGTTAACAGTGTGGAAGCAAAACTTTAGACTGAATGAATAAATACAAATATTACAATCTTTTTTTAAAAGAAATTCTCAAATGTGGTATAAATAAAGAGTTTCATTTTTTTTCTTAGGTTTTAGCAAGATTTGTCAGGAACATTTGAAAGTAAACTGGTTCCAAGAATGCATCTCTTTCATACCAAGTGAAGAATGGTTGTGTGGGTGCAGACAAGCAGACAAAGCAAATGCAAGAATAACCACAAAAACGCAATTCTCAGAAGGGTGTCAAAAGCACTGGTATTTCACAGTATTTTAGATTTATTGTTAATTATGGTGTAAACTTGGGGCTCCTCCTTACAAAGCATGTGAAGACACGCTGTCTAGAATAGCAAGGAGCCCAGATGTGAGAAGGCTGGAATGTTTCAAACTGAGCAATATTGTTATAGGCTTCCTTTTACGCTGAATTCCATTCACCTCTGAATGTTAAACACCATCAAGTTCAACCAAGCTACAGAGGAGAATAGTGATAGAAATGCAGCTGGTTGAAAAGCTTGACAAAGATGCACCACAGAAAATATTTCAGTTTTATTAATGTGACACCTTGATGAAGGCTCCTGAAAATTTACAAGTTACTGACCAGTTAAACAGAAGCGTTGAGCAGTTATTCTACACTACCTACGTTACTCTTGCAATTTGATTTCTGCTTTCACTACTATAGTAGACTGACATTACAAAAATGAGACAGGGAGAGCATTACTGTCTTTTCACTTTGGTCAACTAAGTTAATGCAATTTCAAAAAAAAAAAAAAAGGCCCCTGTTAACTGGCTTAAAGTTTATGCTTCAAATGTTCAAAGCTTAAAAACACCAAACACATACAGTTTCGGAGTGTGAGGAGTAGAGCATGTTCCTCAGAGAGCGGTTGGCTGGCCTGAGGAGTGACCAGACCGAGCAGGTCCTCTCCTGAACATGGCGATCCTCCCTGTCCTTGCCGCTGTTACACAGGAAAGTGCCAAACAGACAGGAGTAGGTATGCTGCACCAGTTTCACCTGCGTACACACACGCACACCACATGTAAGGGATTGCACACAAGTGACCAGGTATGATGAGAGCAGAGACAAGTTCACATTAGAGCACACAGTGGAGGTAAATGCATATTAGTGTCTCACAACTGGAACCTGAAAGTGAATCTACTTGAATCAGAGGCACAACCAGTCCAACATGTAGATAATGTTCTAATTTTGTTTAACATTTTAAATGTACATACTAGGAAGGCTTCATTAAATTCAAAGGAGCATGGAAACTGCCTCTGCAGCTGGTGAACACAGTCCAGCCACTGCAGGAAGACAGGGCAGCGCTCATTCAGGTCCTCTGAATTTTCTCCGTGGCCACATCGGTCGGCAAACTTGTGACCAAAGTCCAGCCATTCCGTCTCCACCAAAACCTGGAAGCCCTGCATGAGAAATTATAAAGACTATATTCAATAAAATGCTTTTATCATAGCTGCTCTGGATATCCTCTCGATGCTCATATGAATTAAAACAAAAAACAAAAAGTCACTCTCCAGCTGTACCTCAATAGTGCGGTAGTAAGGGTCCAGCAGCAGCTTGGACAAAGCAACAATCTGAGGTGTGCGGTCCCAGCCGTCGGAGCAATGCACCAGAACTGGCCTGTGGTCTCGGTTCACAGCGTTGACCACCAGCAAAGCCGCCTTCAGTAGCAGGGACAAGTGCTGCAACCATTTTGTGCTCTCAAGTGCAGAAAGCCAGCTGTAAACAAACAGCCCATCGTGACGCTTTTATTACACTGAATGAAGCTTTGAAATTCAGCTGATCTTCAAATCAATGCTGAATAATGTGAAAACTGCAACACATTATGCAACCAGTGGGTCACATGATTCCAACCTGACCCGCTTAAATTATGAGTAAATGTTTAACTCAACTGGGTGATTACTGCGGTCGCTACAAAGTTTTTATATAAGTGTGAGAGGGTGTTTTGCATTTCTAAGTTTATAAATCTGACAGAAGCTGTGCTTTTTAGAGCAACAAAGTCAGAAGTGACTAGAATTACCACCTCCTGGTTTACACGACTGCCAACCTGTTCAGCTGCAGTGAAGCTCAATGTCTGCAGAAATTACCTTTGGGATACTGAAGTCACTACTTTTCACAATCGCACAGAGCTGGAACAATCCAGCTACACATCATTACTGATTAGACTGTTCAATATGGAAGTGCAGATTGGGTTTGGGCCAAGCAAAAATCAGGCACAGATGTAAGGCCAAAGTCAAACAGCTATAATTACTAGTTACATCCAGCCACTACTATGAAGGATGGGGGGGTTTGAGTTAATAGTTTAGACTCTGTAGTGTTGTAAAGACCTGACTAGGGACATCTGGGGGCCCTGCTAGAGGCATTTACACACTTACTTGGCAGGGTCAGGCATTTGAGTGCAGAGGAATCGCAGAGACTGGAAACTCTTGCGAATGGAGTGGATGTTAGCCATTCCCATGAACACCACCTCACAATTGGGATAGTACTCTGGAATGGGACGAAAACAACTGTTAGAATAAGCAAAAATGGTGATGACATTCATTTTAGCACAGAACAAATTCATTTGTGCTAAACTGAGCCGCTGACTCCAAAGCACACAATGACCCAATTCTGGGTGTAACCAGGGACTGAAAAGATCAGACCTACCTGGGCATTCACAGCCTCCCCCCTTGGCCCTGTTAGCTACAGCAGCAGCATAGGATCTGGCATCTAGGATCAGTAACTTGTGAGGCTGGATAGCCAGAGTCTCCACCTCTGAGCTGTTGGTCATGGAGGATTCTGACAGGCACACACAAAAACAAGGTACAGTTTTAATAAATCAAGTGCTGCGAGCATGACCGAGAGATTATTGTAAAAAAACAAAAAAAAAAACACACACCAATAAGTCACTGACATAAAAGACTCTTTCAGGCACATCAAATGTAATGTGCTTAACAGAGGAATTTACTGTAGTCTGTGTTTGCAACACTGCAGCTTCAGACAAGCACCAACAGGTCAGATTACACAACAGTGTCTGCTGTCAATTCATGCAGATAAGACTTCAAAACACATGTAGGTATGTGTTCAGCTGAAAACATGCATTTGATTGCAGGCATATACAGCACATCAGTGAGGCTGACACCAATCTCATTGTACCACTACTACAACCTCTCCTTATAATGGCTTTGCTTGTTTCTGCTGAATGAAACGGAGGAATCAAAGAATGTATGCTAGGATAACATAATGTAACATACCCACTGGAAATATGGGTGTTTCTTTCTAAATTAGGCAGGGAACTGACTGAACAAAGAAAAAACCCAAAACATTTCATTAACAAGTCCTACCTTGAGTGAGCTAAAGTTATCTGAGTAAGAGCCCTTACCAAAATCAGTGTCCGGCAGGTCTGAGCTATTGGTGTAGCTACCATTGGGTATGTGTTTGCGAGAGCTACTGTCCACAGCACAGGCCTTGGCAATGGACTGAACCAGGTGCTCATCATCAGCGTTCCTCCAGCCCCACCAGCTGACCTCTGGCTGGCCACAGCGGGCTATCACAGCCCCAGTAGTCGTATGCCTATATGAAGGGCAAACGAAGAGACGTTAGCACACTGGTAATGCCGTTTCACCTGCTTATGAAAAAAAGATTGAGCGGTACTCATTTAATGGAAGTAATTTAATGTCAATTAAATTTTCTCCAGACTTACCAAAAACTTAAAAAAATCTGTTTATGCTTTATATGGATTTGATTGTTTAAATACAGAACTTTAGAACTATAATAACCACAACTCATGAGTATTACAGATGTTTGTGTTAACTGCAGAGCCTGGGAAATACAGAGTTTAGTTTAATACAATAAAATTACTGAAAACTTTGTAGCAAATTTCAGGTTCTGTGGAAAGACAAAAACCCACCATGTCCAGTCAAGCATTATTAAAGAGAACAGCCACAAATGCCTGAAGCACGTCAAACACCGTCAGCATTTTTGGTGGCGTGGCACGTTCTAAATAGATTAAAGTCTGCAGGGTTTGTGGCATTGATAGAATATTTTATTCAACAATTGTTTGATTTCCTCTACATAAGGAAGCATTTCATCTCTAATGATGAACAGGCTAGCTTTCTGCATTGAATAGCTGGGGGAGGTTTAGAGAGAAACAAAACACAAACCTATAAACGACAGCAGGAAACCTCTTCCAGGAGCGGAAGGCTGCCACATTCTCTAGCTCTTTGTCAGTAATCCAGGCTGGCACTAGCAGTTGCTGAGGATAGCTGGGGCAAAGCCTGGCAGTGCAGAAGGGCACAAAGAGCAAAGTTAAACAAGGAGAGGGAACACCAAAGGACTGTGATAGCTCAACAAAAGTCTGTCTACAGACACCTAATCCTGGGCTGGCCCCTTATCTGCCCAGGGTGCAGCACTGGTGGAGTACAATAACACAACCACCCACTGTCTAACACATACTGACTTGTGCTGTTTGCCAATGAAAGCAAAAGGATGGGATCCATCTTCTAGCTGGGACTGAGAAATCAACACACCAGCAGCATGCTGAAAGAAATCTGCTTCTACCTGAACTTGCTGTTGATGTCAGATATCCTCCAGGCATTTTGAGTGTCAAATGCCAACCTCTCCACCTCATTCTTGAACCATGAGGTCACATGTTCACCTACAGAGACAGTAGAGATGTCCGATAAGAGCAAGATGAGGTTCCGACAGGATTATGTAAAGACAAGCAGGAGACAACAGGGTACCTGGTCTGCACAGCTCGCCATGCTGCTCTTTCTCTCCTGCATACACCTCCATGCACCAGGCATGGAAGGCAAAGGCAAAGAGGTCTTCTAAGCGAGACGGAGGCCGCACTATTACGTTCAGACGTTTCAACCATTCCTGGCACTGCTCAAAGGTGGAGAACTGACATCTGGGGGTAAAATGCAAAGGATTTTCAAGTACTGAGAGCAATAGTGTACTCCAAAAAGGATCATTTGGTAAGTATTTGTATTAGCTTAAGTAGTGTCTTTTGTTTTGAAAGCAAAGTTTCAACCCTATTTAGTGTCACAGAAGGTTCAGTGTAAAGCTACAAAACTGGTGTGTTTGATGCTTGATGAATAGTCATGAACCTCTTTTGTTAATGTAACAGATGGCGACCTAGTCAGCTTCTGTGGATGCAAAGTGACTAGGGGTAAATGTGGGAATATTTTCACTCAAAGTTGTTCCCAACTTTAAAAAAGCTGCCATTTTCAACACACTTTGATAGAGAAATAACTTCAAAAAGGCATGGTTGTGAAGATAAGTGACAGGCTATTTCCTAAACAGTGACACGTTGTGCTGACACGTTACATCTGCAGTCAACTTATCCATGTGTCCCTTTGTTGCTGCTGCAGAAACACTACAGAGGTATAATAGAGTAAATGACGTTGCAGTTGGGGATGAAAAGTTCAGTCCATTATATATATTTTTTTAAATACTGA
The DNA here is from genome assembly GCA_015052665.1 of Apistogramma diplotaenia. NCBI lineage: Eukaryota > Metazoa > Chordata > Actinopteri > Cichliformes > Cichlidae > Apistogramma > Apistogramma diplotaenia. The sequence goes on from VOQJ01044008.1 coordinate 15,341, forward strand.
AGCGATTCTACAAATAAGCCTTGGTTTTTGTTTTACTCATTCAGTAGATTTTAATATAATTTGATATGGAAGCAACACAATTCAAAAGAAAGTTTCCCATAAGGTGGAATTTCACTGGTCATACCTGATGACTTTACAGTCCTTACAGGTGACATGAAGCTGGAACATGTCCCGACACTCCACACTCTCAATGAGCTGAAGAGGAACCTGCAGACGAGGGAGAAAAGGAAAAGTCAAACCTTCAACTACTAACCAACCATTGAGTTAGTCTCAGCTGTTCTCACACAGACTTAAACATGCTCAACAGTAGTGCTGCTGTGAACAGACTCGAACACATGCAGTCAGTACAGGTAGTGTGGCAGACTACAACAGATAATCCTTGCAAATTAGTGGTGTCAGAATGAATAATTGGCTTCATGCCATCAGTCTTATGTGCAGATATGCAAGAAGAGTTTAAAGTATTTTAATATAGCAGTGCTAAAACTGACCATATAAATTTTTCAAATATATACACATTTACTCATTTATAGCCACTGTGTGTGGGTTGTTTTTTTTAAACATACATTTATATTTTGTTGAGGCTTAAGAGCATGGTCACTTTGGTGAACCTAAACAAACAGCTGTAGCTGGCAGCCATTTATTTGCTGAACTGGACCTCCAAATTTTGACGTTGGAGGCTTGGGGGGGGCACACTTAATCATCTTTTGAAAAGAAAGTGCATCTTGTAGGTCATTCCTTAGAAGAGGGTGTCACTGCTGCTGAAAGGTACTGAAGTCTGAATTATTTTGTACAGTAACATTTAGACTGGAAATCTCCATTTACATAATCACTCCAGATTTTTTTTTTGGGGGGGGTGGGGGGGTTAGAAGAGTCTCAAACAAGATGTGGAAAACTTGAAAGTCTGAAAACTTTCCAAACAGACTGCACATAATCCTCTTAGCTCTGCATAGAGGAACAAAAGCACTTAAAACTAGATCCTGAAGAACTCTGGTCTGTATTTCCCTTTGGCCCAGAGCAAGTCTTTTTTCTAGACAAAAACCACCCAAAGTACAAAACTGGCATGTGCTTCTGACTTAACAGCATACTTGAAATACTTTGGGGAAATGCCCTATGCTGCCTTTGACTATGCTCTGTTAATTAGACAGGAACATTTTTCAGCAGTACTGTGGGCTCAAGTTGATATCATGCATGATCATCAGCATGTCAAGCTCCCCAAACATACAGAGTGGCAGCCATACAGAGATTTTATTCAGGTATTCAGAGGTTGGCAGCCTAAATGCTGTATGACAGATTTCCTCTATTGTTTTTGAATCATGGATACTTTAATCCAACACATTGAGCAAAACTAACAAGCAGTTTTCTGATCAGACACCAACTTGTTAACAGGCAGGCACACAAAACTGGACAGTTAAACCACACCGTGCAGCTCTTCTGGGTACTTACTGACATCTCACAACAACAACTCTATGCAAAACAGAAAGAATACTAATGTAAGTGATGCATGTCGATTTAGAGGCTGGCGTCACCGCACATTTCGGATGTTCGTGCATCTCGCTGTCACAATCTGCAACCCTAATCTGGCTACCACGAAAATTCCTGGGCTGCTTGTTAACAACCTCTCGCTCTATTGCAGCACCTCCCACCCCTGATTAGAGAGCTCTGACAGATCTGCCATGTGATGCAACACATCCAAATGTGTGAGGAAAATGTTGGCTGTGTGACGTGGGCACAGGGAGGCAGTGTGAGAGCCAGGAACCACAGGGTTCCTGAGGTCAAACCTGGGGAACAGGAAACACTGATGCACATACACGGGAATAAATATACATATGAAAAAGATAAGTGATAAGCATGTTCAAATTTTTATGGATAAGTTGGCTTTGAGACTAAAGCCTTCATTGGAGAGAGATTACAGCTGTGACTGAGCTACAACAGATGCCTCAAATAAGAACTAGAATAACATAACAGGGCAAAACTGGATTTGGAGTCAAGCGCCACAGATTTTGCCATTCATACCTAGTGGAGCCAAAAATCTTTAGCTTTTCAGAAAAATACTTATTGATGAGCTTATGGCCTGGTCTCTTCACAGGATTTGGCAATGACAAGAAAAAAAAAACATTAACACTTAAGCTAGTAACTCATCTACAGATGATTAAATTTTCTTGAGGAAATGAAACTGTCAAAACCTCTGCAGCACATGATTTAGCAGATTAGCCTTGTGATCTGAACATAGCAAATGCTCTTAAGATTTACCAAAAGATGGCAGATACTCAGCGCAAAGCCAAAAACAAACAAAAAAAAAAATACATGAACTACTAAAATTACCCCAAGAACTACTCAGATATTGAATAACAGAAAATCCAGGACAGTTGGGCTTCAAAAGGCTGGTAATATCAGGTAAAGGTGGCCAGCAAGCATCGAGCCCCTGGTGAGTTTAGGTCCTTAACGCAAGCAAGAAGCTTCAATGTGATAACCAGAAATCATGTAATGTCAGTGAAATTCACAGTAGTAGCAATAACAGGCTTAATAACCACCGGCAGTGAGAAGCATGCTCTGCAACTTTAGGTTTTAATAAATCATCTTTTCTGACTTACGCAGTCACCCTAGCAAGAAGAAAAAAAGAAAACATTCACATAAGTGCAGTGTGACTGTGATGGTAAATGAGGACCATACTTTAACAAAGCTAGTCTCCAACATGGTGAAAAGAGAAAGATGGGCCCTGGCTGTTATGCAGAACCCTGTGGGCCAACTGCAACCATGGCAACGGCAAGTTCCAGAGAGAAAGAGAAGCAGGCGAGTGTAGAAAAAGAGGCGATGAAGAGTCACGTGGCACAGCTGCCAGTAGAGATCAGCTTTGAATGGCCTGGTCACCACACTGCTGGCCTTGACTGTCCATTCACAAAATACACAATAGACATTTTGACACAGCCTCCAATGGAGACAATGTGGTTCATTCTGTAGTTACTTTGTGCGCTGTGAAAGGTTCTCTTTGATTCATTCTACAACCTTGAAACTCACTGGTCACTTCAAAGATACTTACATTGACAACTGACTCTTTGAACTTAATGTGTAGGCGGTAGTTGGACATTGCGATGATGGCATCCTCTGCTCTCCCCACATATTCAGTGAACTCCCCGTGCAGCTCAGGAAAGGGCACCTGACAACAGGAGAGCCAACATTTCAAATACACTGCACATCGCCATTTATACTGTCACATGCACAGAGGGATAGGCCATGAGTCATATACATCAGATGTTCATCAAGACAATTTTGAAAGTTGAGTCAACATTCTGACCATAAAAATATAAATAAATAAAACTACAATTCCCAGTGATTTTTTTTAAATACCTAGTCGGCAATAATAGAAGCCTCATGACATCAGTCATTCTTCGACTGTAATCCAATTGCAGTATAATGCAACAAGAGATTAAAGGAACTATCCATCCATCCTCTTCCGCTTATACCACTCAGGGCTGCGGGGGGGGCTGGAGCCTATCCCAGCTGTCATAGGGCGAGAGGCAGGGTACACCCTGTACAGGTCGCCAGCCTGTCGCAGGGCCAACACAGAGACAAACACTCACATTCACACCTATGGACAATTTAAAGTGATCAATTAACCTAACCCCAGTAAGTGCATGTCTTTGGACTGTGGGAGGAAACCCACACAGGCACGGGGAGAACATGCAAACTCCACACAGGGAAAGGCCTGGGCCAAGGTGGAATCGAACGCAGACCCTCCAGATGTCATTCTCTGTGAGGCAGCAGTGCTAACCACCACGCTACCCGAAACTATTACTTTTAAAATGACCAGCACCAAGCAGGTGTTAAAAAAGGAGCCAAAAAAACAAAAAAGGGAACCACAAGGAGTCCAGCTAAGCAACCATGAGGAGCACCTTGATGCTTCTCAGAAGACGTTTATTCAAGTGTTTCTTCAAAACATTTTTTGACCTCAAGTTTACTTTCAGAACACCCAAAATGAAAGTAAACACAAGTCCCACGTGTCATAATGTTTGTGTAACTCATTAGGAAAGACTTACACACCACTGTCACCTTGAGTCCCCCCCCCCAAATTCACTTTTACTGCACAAAACAAGCAGCAAGGTTTCCCTTACCTGCATGTTTTCCTCCTCCAGGACGGGGGACTTCTTGGGGAAGATCTGATTGGCCTGGATACACTCCAAGCTCTGCTGCCCCTCCTCCTCCTGCAAAAAATAAAATAAAATAAATTAAAGCCCATTATTTTTCTACTAACTACCATTAGCTTTTATCAATCACAACATTTGTTCACTGGTTTTCACAAAAATTAAATTTTTTGCCAAGTTTCATGATGCTTGTGACAACTGATTAAAAACCCACCCAACAGTCCTGCATTTATGCTGCTTTGTGTTGAATGTCTTCTCCTTCCCACCCACCGTAATGGGTAACCAAAGCTAATTTACTACAGCAATCACCCAGCACAATGAGACATGATAAAGATTAAAGCAACATACCCTAAAAAGAGAAATCATTTACAAAAGATTCTGGAAAGTAGCAAGTATATTTGCTTGGTAGAATAAAATTGTTTGATGACCTCAGTCATTTTGCTGTAATGAAAGCTCTGCAAACTTCTCAAAGTCAATGTTTTTTCCTCAAGAAGCTCATTTTTGTTTGCAGATTTTAGACTGAAAATTGAGCAAACAGATTAAGTTTGATGACGATATACAATAGAAGTTCCTGTAGGATCTTGTCTGCTTGAGCACAACTGATATGAACAGTTGCACACAGCTAGAAGAGCACAATGCTGAAGCCAGACAGGGCCAGCTACCACATAGCAGCATACTAATGGGTCAGGGAGGGGGGGGAAGAAAAAAAAACTAAGTTCAGAAGAGGCAACACATAAGATCCAGGTCATGTCATAACACAACGTAACAAAACTAGTGGAAAGTGAAAGTGGCCCTGCATGGGCAGCAAACTTGGAGGACCTTTGATACTGCTGACACTGACGTAACTGTCTGCCTCCTCGTAAACAGTGCTGATTAAGAGCAAAAATCAATGGAGAGTTCCGATTACACAGACAGTACCCAGGCCACACAGCAGTTATCCAAAGCATGCCTAAAATGATCATACATTACCATTGCCCCTGTCAAGGAGTGTGGGTCACCCAAGAAGGAACTCTGACCTGGATCTTTCTGTAGAGGAAGAAGAAAAACTAAATAAGTCATTTTTATTTTAAAAGTCAGTTATACAGTAATTTTAGGAGATTGGGTGTAAAATGAATGGAGTCACTCTTCTTACAAATGATAAAGTTTAAATTCAGGAAGAATTTCAGCTCCAGCCAAATTATTGTGCAGCAGATGCAGCTTTTCTGTAAAACCTTCAGCCCAATAGTCAAATGTTTGAGCTGACAATAGCAGTGTGTATCAGAAGAATTTTTATCAAACCACCAGATCAATGTCATCCGCTATCCACTCTTGTTTTACAAAGAGACAAAAATAATGTAAAAACATAAGGACTTTTTTAAAATCAAAATAACCTGCTTGTTTAGCCTGTCATGATCTTTAATTTTGGCAGATTTCGCAAACTGCTGCAGGCTGACAGCAGCTAATCTCTGTGCTGCGATAACTGCAGCATGCACTAAAGGGGGGAAAGGGTTGTACTACACAACATTTACTTTAAAGCTTTAGTTGGTAATTATATTGCAGAATTTGTAAATCTAATGCAACGTTACACAACAAAAAGTAATGAGTCAACCTATTCTAATACAATATGTATATTAATGTGTTCCTTTTTTCACCTTTTGTCAGACTCAAGGTAGCCATCTGCTTTCTACTCATCAGAACAAACTGCTGAGTGCAGACAAAGACCCACACATCATCACATTTATTAAAGATGAAGCTAGAATTTGTAAAGAAAACTTATTATTGTAATAAAATTGTTTTGATTAACAAACAGCTGGCTGGACTAAAATAAAGACTGGACCATTTGACCAGCAGAGGGCACTTACTGAACTATAACAGGCTTGAACCTGCAAACTGAGCAGTACATACCACTACCCCCACCCCGGTGATCACTTTAATGACCACACCACTTTTTCTAGATGCTCCTTTTGACACAAATCCAGGCTCAAAGCAAGCTGCCACCATATTTTCCTCTACGTTACCACGCAACACTCTGTCTCACCTGCATGGACCTCATCTGCCACAGTAGGGGAGGGGTGAGCAAAACAAAATAGACAAGATACATGAACATCAAAAAAGATGCTGCCTGGGCTTCTACAGATACACGTCTGACATTAGGGTAAATGTACTGCAAGTTAATTTATTTAATAGAATATGGCTAAAGGAAACAAAGCCATCTTTTTCAACACCATGGTGGATAAAGTGCAATGAGAGTTGGCCAGCTGCTGGTTAGTTTGATCCTGTGCCAGTATTTCTGCCAATAAGTGAGTCGGTTCATCTGTTGTACTGACAGGCTGAAGGAAACCCTAGAGAAGGGATCCTCGAACCCAGGACTCGAGGGCCGGTGTCCTGCAGCCTCTGGATGCAACCCTGCTTCAACACACCTGAGGCAATCCTTTAAATCATTAGCAGGACTGGAGAACTTAACTGCATACTGAAGTGATTCAGCCAATTTGATTCAGGTGTGCTGAAGAAGAGTTTCATCCAAAAGCTGCAGGACACCGGCCCTCGAGGCCTGGGAGGCGAGGATCCCTGCTCTAGGGTTTCCTTCAGCCTGTCAGCACCACAGATGAACCGGCTCACTGATTGGCAGAAATACTGGCACAGGATCAAATTAACCAGCAACTGGCCAACTCTCAGTGCACTATATCCACTTTGAATCCTGAGCTTGGATTCACAAAAAAACAAATAGCTTTGACAAGTTGGGCAATGTCCTTAGCAAGCATTTCATTGTCAGTTAGGGACACCAAGAAAGCATCCACAGATACTTTTGAAAGAGTACAACATTTACTTAATTGTTTAAAGTCAGGTCTCCTTTTTCTTCATAAAACCTAGGTTCTGGACAGTCAGCTTGGTGGAAATAAACTGAAATGTAATTTTAAGGTTTCAACCCTTGTTCTGGAAGCTGGCTTGAGTCCTGCTACATAAATACATGTTTGTACGGACGCCAGGGTGGTTCAGGGGTTAAGACACCAACCACAAACTACAATATCCCCAGTTTGACTCCAGCCCAGACCTCTGCTGCAAGTCAGTCCTCATCTCTCACTAACCTCACTTCCTCTCATTTCTCTGCCCTAAACGCTAAAATAAAATAAAAAAAACCTGGATGACGTTACTGACATGAACAAACTAACACCATTTTCTACATAAATTTGCACAGTTTCTGTTGGCATTAGTGCGCATGTCAGCAGATTTTCAAATTAGCACATAAGAAAATGATCCAGGGAGTGCCTGAATACTGAAGGCAGGTCAAGCTCATAATGCGTTTGAGGGTGTACATGAGTACCCAGATGTGCAAATGCTTTCTCAGAGAATGGTTCCAGACAATGAGATGATTCTAACAGAACAACTCAGATGATAGCCGGTAAAGAAAAATGGCAATACATAGGAAGTTTGGGGCTCCAAAAGCTGGATTTATGCCTTCAGTAACACATGCATTTAGTCAGTTTCATCGTGCAACAATAAGATATGAGAACAAAAATGCCAAACCAGTGTGATATACATTTTAAACTTACCACAAACAATCACTAATGGATGATAAGCAGACCTGATTGTCCTTTTTGGAAACTCTCACAAGACATGGAAATCTGTGAAAATGAAAGTGAATAATGAGAAAATGTTCCTCCTTACAAACAGCAGACTTCACTGAGACACACGAGCTACAGAAGCTCTTTTGATTCACTGGCAAATATAGATGCCCTGGTGGTCACAGTGGCTTGCATGTGAGCTCAGAGATACCACTTAAAACTCAGCTGCAGACTGGAAAATAAGCCAGCTGGTTCTCTGAGTCTACAGTCTAGCTAGCATAACGACATGGTTCAGTCACATCAACTGATCAGCTAATGTTCACCTTCAAAAAGTCAATTATGTGCATGATACATGTTTAAGAACATACAGCCACATTTTGAGGATTATAGATTAAAGTAAAATGCAAGTGTTCAATGAATTTGTGGTTACCAACTATTGTTGGGTAGTTTAATTTGCCCAAATGGTTGGCCAAGTAGAGCCAGGACAACACCTACCAGGACTTGTCTGGTGGCTGCCTGGTATTAAATTCCTGGCCAGGGTGCCCTTGAACGAACTAAAGAAACACAACTTATCAAGAACAGTAGAAGACAGCAGCTTTGTTGTTCAGGTAAACTATACAGAGTTTATTCATTAATTCCATAAGTGATATCCTCTAAAATCACTTTTCAAAAGGCAACCTGTTTGAATCTCTCAGCAAACAGACCCACAAGTAGTTGTAAAGGTCAGCTACACTTGCAGAGACTGAAATTTGATCCAAGAGGGTTAGTGGAGGGGCAATTCAGGAGCTCAACACACCTTCTCACGAACATTTAAGATGCCCGGAGACCGAAAGACGACAAAAATCCAGCTGTACTGCCAAAGCAACGCTGGTCACTGAGATGGGGTGTGAAGGAGGCAAACGAGGTCATTACTTCAGTGTGGAAGCCAACTTTTACTGCTGCTACCTGATAAAGCGTATCTGGCCAACACAGGGCTCTGTTTACCGCAGGCCGCTCATGACCCGTGGCTACGGCTCAGTCTGGCTCCGAGTTCAGTAGTCACACAGAAAAGGCTAAGCCCCTTAGAGCCTTAACCTTACTCCAATCCCGTGACAGGCCGGTGATTTTCACAAGCGGTAAAATTGCCGGGACTCCAGCTTCCAATTTTATTTTAGCAAGTTTGAAAAGGAGACAGAGACAATGAACCACACGGCTGACAGCAGCGCTCACAGACCAACAGCCACACAGAGCAGCGGTACTACAAAGTACATTAATGCAAACGACTCAGCTAACTTCAGATTTAGGAAATAAAGGATTTGCCCGCTTAATTTTAATGCTCATTTGTTACCGTTCTACTTTACAATGGAGACTAAAACATTAATTAGAGGCCATTCAGCTTTATTAAACTAGTTAGCATTCGCTGGAGCGATACCGGTAGTTCTGGCCGGCTTAAAAAACAAAACAAAACAAAAGCTACAGCCAATCCAAAAACAAATGGTTCTCGCAAGTGCTCTCCAACGTTATACCAACATCTTGCTAGCTGAGGAAAATTTTTTTACCAGACGAGTCTGTAGCTAACACTTGTGCTAACAGGTTGGTAAAACAAAAAAGTGCGCTTCGCTGTCTTTGATAGCAGTTAGCTAGTTTTTCTGCAGCCATGTAACGTAAAAGGTAAACTGTTGGCTAGCCAGTGTTCAACAACTGCCACTCGACAGCGTAAAATATCGCTAGTGAGCTAACGCTCAACCGAAGAGCTATAGATGCAAACACTGGACATTAACATTTACTAGCAGGCAGGTTGCTGTTGTGCAGAAGCTCATAATAGTCGACGTTTTGACACAGCAGCAAGTAACCCTGCTAGTTAGCATTAGCTGGTTTGGCTGGAGCTGCTTTCTGCAACTGTTTTTGTTGTTATGAGATGGAGGGCGGAGGCCTCTGTCAAAACACACCGAGGTACGACTACAACCGGCGCACTCATCGCTGAAAGCAGTGCTGTGGCGTTAGACGGCAAAGATTCATCCAAACCCCGTGCAATTACTAAACAGCAAAACAAACTCGCTAAATTGAACGTGAGTCATACCAGAGCCGAAGCCAGCTTCACTGCGTCT
>VOQJ01044009.1:12784-25684 GCA_015052665.1 Apistogramma diplotaenia
GAAGCCGCTTAAAAGCTAATGAAACAACCCAACACCAGCCAGTTAAGTGGCCATTGCTGAGCAGGCACCATCTGTGTGTGTCAATATGAACAGGTTTCCAGGTTCATGGGGTTTTAACCCACTTATCAGGCATCAGGCAATGGCTGAATGCATTCTAAATGAGTGACGGCTAAGCTTTCACTGCCCTCTCCGTGACCACTGCACTTCCTTACTGAAACAGCCTGCTACTTCCCAGCTCCTATTACAAGGCCATTACCAAGCCCACCAATGTTTTTTATCATTAAGTTCAGATTACAGACTCCCTCTCTCACGTTATCTCTCTCTCCCATGCCCTATTGAGCATTAAGCCAAGGCACAGGTGTTGTGACCGGGGACTGAGTGTGGGGTTACATTTCTTCCAGTTTGAAGACAATGGGACAATTGGAGTAAACGCTGATGTTATTGAGCATTTCTGCTGTCAGCTTGGTGTGTGGTCAAAGATTGGTTGCAGAGTTGAATCAGTGCATGAGGGAGGGTCTATAAATTAAACCTGTTTTGAGTTGGTATGAGACAGAAATGCTGAACACAGACTCATTTGTTTTCTGTACAAACTATAAACTAAGGTGGATGAACTCGGTGTGACGTCAACCATAGGCAAAAGTGACCAGGGATGTGTTAGTGCCCTTACTAGTCAGTAAAACAAATCATTCTTATTTTATTTGGCTACCAGGAGTTATGTGTTGATTTTAAAGCTGCATCCACACAGGGAGAAATTCACTCATCTCACATCACTTTGAAGCTGACAGTCAGTTGCTAGCAGATATTCCAGGCTCTGGTTGCCTATGTAACCTAATATATTTATTACTCTGTCATATGCCAATCACATCACTTGTATCAAGTTGCTCACCTCAAAGTTGAGAAAAGTTTCTCTTGGGGGCAACATGCTTTAAATCACCAGCAGATTTTTTTTTTTTGGCTGTTACTCCTTGAAGTTTATGAACTACTTTGACTTTCTCTCACCACCACTTCACTGTGAATCACTTCCTATGTTGACGCAGCTTAAGATGTTACGATGCCACCCACCATTAGCCAGGGCTGCAGCACACCTCTCTCTTTCCATGAGGGGAGTGCAGATGGCAGCTGCTGGAACCAGCGAAGTTCTGGGGCACTTTGATGTAGAAAAGGAGCAATTTAATGCCAGCTGTTTTGGTGCAAACTAAAATGTACAGTCTCGACATAAGGGAGGAAAGTTGCTGATGTTGGCAAGGTTGTTACAGTTAATTTGAAGGTAAAATAAAGACTAAACTTTAAAAGTGAAAACAACATTGCACACTCTCAAAACTCACTAAAATTCAAAAAACACGGAAAAACTATTAAGTTTTAGTCTGGTGAAATTTAACAAAACGTGCCTGATTATTTGTGTATTGTGACTCTAACAAAAACCTTCTTTATTACATTTTGTAATAATAACACTAAAACTGAAACAATGCATCCCTTCGTTTTCTCCCATTTATTCATTTCAGGCCTGCAAAGGGGCTGGAGCATATCCCAGCTGTCATAGGGTGAGAAAAACTGACTCGAACTAATAATGAAGCTAATAAAAACTAAGTGGAAATGAGCAAAACCACTCTGGAAACTAACTAAATTGAGACCCTGTTGGCACGTGGACAGGTATCTTGGAAAATTTGCTTTTTCTATGCCATTTGATCTTTCATCAAAACTTGAATGAGATTTTGAAAAACTCCTTCCAGGGTGAAACCTTTCAGATACAGTTAGTGCTTTTACATATTGACAAGGAAAACCAAGGTTTTTGTCTTGCACTGTCAAAGGTGCATCCTGATGCTTGTCATTGACAAATTTGAGTATTTTTCACACATTTTAGTTTAGTTTTATTTAGCTGCAATAACCCCGGTGTCCACACAGGAACAGAGCATGAAATGGAATTTTTGTAACCCCTTCCCAAGAGGTCATAGACAGAGCCAATAGCCTACTACCAACAATTATTTTTAAAGGCTGTGTTAGAAAAAAGATTTTATAAAATTAGATATTGCATTTCCCCATCCCAGCTTTTAAGAAGACAAACCCTGCTCTGCATGTTCATCCCTACAAATCAGTCAAAAAGAAATTAATATTCACTTTGATTCCATCGTTGAATAAATTATTTTACATTTTGCTCCCAAAAAACCTTGATTAGTGAGGAAATAATTGTTATACACTGCGTAACAAGTTTCTGGTTCTGGCCTGCTGTCAAAGACACATTTACAACAATTAACTTAATTAATTGACTCTTAAAATTACTGGGTGTCATCATATATCATTATGGTTATGGTAGGACATCCATTAGGTTGAGTGCTTTTCGAGTAGGGCTGCAACTAATGATTATTTTGGTAGTCAACTTTCAATCTTACCTCACCTGTTCAGCCCTTCCCACCTGTGAATATCACCTTGTTGTGTCTTCACACAATTAAAATAGTGACCCATAAAAATACAAGTTCGAAACTAATCAAACCTATTTTTAACATATACAAACTAATCAAAATGTTGTAATGGCCAAGTACGATTCAAATACGGTTCGCACTTACCTGTGAAAGGTAAGCCCATGTGATCCAGTTTGGCTGTAAAACGGTTCGAACAACGCCATGCAACACCAGAGTGAGGCACCTCTGTCGTACTCTGTTTGACGATTTTTGCCATATCCAATATGGTGGCGACATTAACGTACGCTTCAGTGCTCAATGCGGCGTCTAGGTACGTTCTTCTTCTTGAGTATTATTAGCAAACAACGGAGGCTGTACTGCCCCCCACATCTTCCTGTGGTGTATTGCAGCTACAAGGTTTAACACGACGCGCCACTTCAAAATTTCACGTCGACAAATTTTATAGTTGACGTCATTGATTACGTCGATGAATCGTTGCAGCTCTACTTTCAAGCTGGCTCAGTGGGGCTGTAGTCTGTGGACATTAATAAAAAAAATTTTTTTTTAAATTACAAATCGAGTTGGGTTTGTGAAGCTGGTGTTTAAGCTCGCTTTTGTACGGTTTCCAGGCAGCTTTGTCTCACACTGTGTGACTGACTGCCTTTCACTCCAGCTGTTCTCTGTCATCAGACGCTGGCCAGCTGGGCCTTCAGAGGAGTGTGCTTGTGCATGTTTGTGTGTATGTGTGCGAGCGCCAGCATGCATAGGGGTAATAAAAAAGGTGTGTGGGAGGGGTGTGGGGAAAATACAACAACCAGCTGTCTTGCTACACACTGCACCCCGGTCTTACTTCCGGCCCCATGTGTCACCAAGTGTGATTTGTAGCGTCCCAACTGTGAGCTGTTCGCTGTGACTCTCTCTTTGACTTTTTTTTTCCTCTTTTCCTTTTTAGCATCTGTTTTCTGACTCATGAGTAATCACACATGCAGCTTTTGCACACTTTTTCTCACATCCACAGACATATTTCCTTATATGCTTGAGATCACCCACGCACACACAGCTATTGAACACAGCAGCCCTCTCACCTCCACCCACTCCCCTTCCTCTGGGACTGGTAGTCTGGACAGATTGACAGATTGTCTTGCTTGCATCCCCTACAACCCCTCCCCATGCTGCCATATCAATGCCAGTTTCCCTCAGGGCTTGATCTCTAAAAGCACATGGAGATGCCAGGAGGCTGCTGACCCCTCTGAACCCCTCGCCTACTCTGCAGCTAATTAAAAGTTTGGCGTTTTTCATTCAGGAATCTTTGACTACAGAACTTGTAATCTGATATTCCACCAAACTGAAGTGCGCTTTATTCCCATCCAGGTGGTGACAAAGTCATCGATGTGATAGATGTGGCACGGCAGGCAGACAGCAAGATGAAGCTCAGCGAGTTTATCAAGTATTTCACAAATCCCCATCGACCCAAAGTCCTCAACCTCATTAGCCTGGAGTTCTCTGACACAAAGTAAGTCATGCTGCAGTTTAGTCACTGGATTAAAAAAAAAAAAGTATTTCTGATGCCTTAGTTCTAGTTAGACTTCAGTTTTCTCGAAGCTAGTTTACTGACTCTTACAGAGCTTTCAGCAACATTGTTGCCAAGGCCAACCATATAAATGTAAAAGTTGTTGGCAGCTAAATTCCAGTCTATGCATTCAAGAATTAAAGCCTCAGTAGTTAAAATGCCAGCTGAGTTAAAAATATTTTCCCTTTTAGATTGGTGCAGGAGGAAATGGAATCAAATTTGACTTGTAGGCCTTCTGGTCCATCACAAGCTGTTTTCACACATGTACTTTAGAAAACCTTGTGAGAATCAGGATGGGATATTTTCCTCAGTTTTTCTTTTCTCAAGCAGTACTAAATGGTCCTCTTCTGAACATTTGCACTACTGGGAATACTCTGTAAAGGTGAGGAGGATGGAGCGTTTCACATGATGCCAACTTGATAATGAAGAATGCTGAGAGTATTATCTTCATTCTCACATTCATGCAGTCTGACATGTACTAGGCACCTAGCAAGTTAAAGACTGCCAAACATCAGATCTGATTGAGCTTGACATTTTGGGTCTCACTTTTACCTTTGTTGGTTGAGTCCTGGAAAAGGTCATGGCTGCAGTCCGTGAGTGACAGTGCTCTTGAGGGTAGTGACTGGTGCTCCTGACAGTAGATTTGCCTCTAGACTGTTAGATGTGGTTGAGATTGAGTCTAGGATTTTCAGATGTGTTTCTAAAACCCTCTTAACCTTTGTGTGCTGCGTGACTCCTACAGGATGGCAAAGCTGGTGGAGGTTCCTGATGTGGCTCAGAAGTTGTCATGGGTTGAGAACTATTGGCCAGATGACTCCTTCTTTCCTAAGCCCTTTGTCCAGAAGTACTGCCTAATGGGGGTCAAAGACAGCTACACAGATTTCCACATAGACTTTGGAGGCACCTCTGTCTGGTATCATGTTCTTTGGGTGAGTATGTGGATTTAAAGATGAGAGAAACACCCTGATGATCATCAAGCTGAGTGATTTTCTGTGTTTCTTTATGTGCCGAGGTGTTTAGAGCAGATTGGCTAGTGCTCTCTGAAAGCTCACCCTGCTTCTAACCACCAATACCTCAAATGCCTTTTCTTATTTCCAGGGTGAGAAAGTATTCTACTTGATCAAGCCTACCCCCACCAACCTTGCACTATATGAGGCATGGAGCTCCTCGCCCAATCAGAGTGAAGTGTTCTTTGGGGACAAAGTGGACAAGTGTTACAAGTGTGTTGTACCCCAAGGAACCACGTTGCTCATCCCTACAGGTCAGTTTACTGTTTTTAATTTGACATTTGATAAGTAAAGAGCTTCTAGTGTACTTTAAACCTTTAAGGTCAGTTTTATTCATTGCAAGAAATTAGATTTTTCACTGCAGGAACACTCCCCAAGGACTGGGGGCCTTTTGAGGAACTCAGAGTCTTTAAATTAAACTCCTATTGTGCTTCCACACATCTGTGGTATAGAAGTAGGCAAATAGTTGGTCCAAGGATTAAGTATCACTTTGACATTAATCTTCTTTTGTCTGGTGGCCTTTTCTCACTGTTTATCCTTGGTTGAAAAAATTGTTGGAATGTTATAATGTCACCACCAGGATGTCCTTAAACATTGCCTAAGCATATTTTTTCAACTTTCTAGGAAGGTAAAGGTGTTAAAACAGCTGTCACTTTGTCACATGACATACTGCTTCACGGGCCTTTGGATGGCGATGCAAACGCCAGGAACCTTCTGCAGTTCCTGAGACTAAAAGTTCTAAGTAATCTGTGTTAAAATGCAGCTCTAGGCTGCCTTTTGGGTCTCATCTGGTTCATGTTCACACCAGGATCCAAGATCATGGAAACTGTGCAGACCTGCAGGTATCTCATTGGCTGGACATATGAAGAAATCAAATTTGGATAACTGGCAGCTAGTCATCTGTGCTTTCCTAATTGTCACAGTGATTAAAACATATAAGTAGTTTGGTTTATTAGTCTACAAAATCAGCTGTATTCAGAATAACGATGGGAACAAGTAGAATCATATTGTACAGCAATGTTATTGTTGCTATGGGGCACCATACCATGCTCTTTTTATTAATACATAATATGTGTTTAAAAACAGGATGCAAGCGCAGCAGACTGCAGTGGTAAAATGTACAGTTCGGGATGAGTGCAGAGCTTTTCCCAAGTCAGTCGAATGATTTGCACAAATGTATTCATAGCTTACTTTAAGATTACACATGAGTTTGAAAGCAGCTCAGTCAGCTCCACCATTCTGACCAAACGTTTTGAAAGTGATCTTTGGTCTGCGCACCAGGATTTGATTGACAGCTTTCACACCAGCCCAAACAAACAAACCTCATTCACCAGACATGCACACACACACACGCACGCACACACACACACACACACACACACACACATGCACGCACACAGACTTCAGTTAAATCAAACCAGACACACTAACCATCAAAGCACCCTTCAAGTCTTGGATTATGGTGTGTGGTTTCCAAGCACAATAAATTCCACACACTCAGACGTGCAGCTGTTTGTGTCACTGATTTTAAATCACTGTTTCTGGTCCCTGCCTTACCGTTTTGCACCAGCTTTGCTGACCTGTCTGTTTTTTCACGTGCATTCAAAAGTGAAAATCACGATTCCCATGGCTGCTGCCAGGAAAATACAGACTCCTTTAAGATCTTCTATTATTGCCAAGGGAAAATAACAGAGGGAAATTCTTCCTGAGCAACAACCCAAACAGTTCTTAATGATCATAATTACGGGGAAAATGAAGAGAAACAGAGCTCTTATGTAATATGATGAAAGTAATGCTGAGGCCCTTTCCTGCATGTGAGTCTAAAGGCTTGTGGTGTTGCTGCTGATGTTGTATTAAGAAGGTAGAAAGATGTTTTGGTGTCTTGACACCAAAGCATGCTTTGATTTGCTGAAGTGAAGCTAATGTGTCCAGTCATACCATTATTCATCCATCAGTCTCTAAATGGACTTTTTAAGCCAATAGAGCTCCTTTACCCTTGCCCCCTCCTGCACACAGACAGACAAAGCTCAGTTCAGCCTGTCAACTGCTGGACGTCCTCAATCAGTCTTCCAGCCATGCTTTCTCAGCAGGCTGAAGCAGCATTGTGAAAGAGAGCTTTTGGCAGAATGGCTGTGGAGAGGTGGGAATTAAGCTGGGGTCAGGGAGCACAGTAGGTCAGTCAGCTAGCGTATTATCAGGCCTGTCTGTCAGCCTTACACCAACCCCCCAAGACTGTTTTCTCTCACTTTGTGTTGTATCAAGAGCACTGTTTATCTGTGGTGGAACCCATTATTGTAATAGGCAGCCTTATCTCTGCCTGAGGATGACAGTGCAGGGATTAAGAGTTTCTTGTAGTATGTACGTACAAGATTCTGTTGTGCATGTTGAGAAAATATGTTTAAAGTGTAAGTATTTTCTCAGGTTTTTGTGTAAGTTCTCTGTCCCGCTATAAAGATTTTATCATTTCTAGCCAGTAAATGGATAAGTTGAGTCAAGGTCTGTGCTCTGCTGCCCTCTGCAGGCTGGATCCATGCTGTTCTCACCTCTCAGGATTGCATGGCATTTGGAGGGAACTTCCTTCACAACCTCAATATTGGCATGCAGCTCAGGTAAGACCACTCACCTAATGATGTCTTGATTTTTGCTTTTCTTGAGACTTAAGCACTAAACACTTTGGTTCGTGTTATAGGTGTTATGAGATGGAGCGCCGTCTGAAAACCCCAGACCTCTTTAAGTTTCCCTATTTTGAGGCCATCTGTTGGTATGTGGCAAAGAACCTCCTGGAAATGCTAAAAGGTCAGAGTCTAATGCTAATAATGACAAACCACAGATAATTGAACAGGGGCTGTCACAGCATAATGTTTTCGCTTCATGATTGTCATAAAAATTCATGATAAAATTTAATCAACATTAAAAGTTATCAGTTTGGGAACTGCCATGTACAATCATGTTTCCTCTTTGAATACATTAATATTTTAAATGGTAAAAAGTAAAAAGTTTTCTGGCGTAATGCCCGTTTTATCCTCGTGTATCTTGTCAGAGCTACGAGAAGACAGCTGTCCCCCACCAACCCACCTAGTGGACGGAGTCAAGGCTTTAATCAGTGCACTGAAGACTTGGTTGAAAAGAGAGGTGAGAAGCTCCACTGCACTACACCTCACATGTCTCCAGTTTGGACGGTTCTTGTTACACAGCAGCAGGAGACATCCTTGGTTGGTCTTATCTGTCAGTGGCAGACAACAGACTTTCTGTTCACTCCTCTGGTTTGAATGTAATCTGTTGTGGCTTTGCAGGTGAATGAACCCACGAGTGAGGTACCAGATAATATCAGGCCGAACCATCTCATTAAAGAGCTGACCAAGGAAATCCGCTACCTAGAGGTAAGGACCTTATAAGACTTCACGCAGATGGTGGTGTCAGCTGTGAGAAAAGCTGAAGTCAAATAAGGCTCTTTTAGCATTGTGGGCGATTAATAAAAGCATGCCGTATTTAGGAAAAATTTGAGCTGTAGTCTTAGTGTTTGCATCTTTTATTTGCATTGTCCAAGAAGAAAATTTACAGTTGTACAGTTGTGTATTGTCTGTGTGAGTTCGAATCTTGTGTTTTACATTTTCTCGCTAGGAGGAAATGGTGGGTGGTAGCAAGCCAGTGAAATCTCAGGGATGTGGAGCACCTTCGGGATCGACCAGCTGCCTGTCCACTCGATCCACGCTGGAGAGGCTGTGTCAGGCACGGCGAGCCCGAAGGGCTGCAAGGCGGCTGAGGGAGCAACAGCAGCAACAGCAGCAGCAGCAGCAGCACGCCCCCAAGATACCTTCTAACCTGGACATCTTAGAGCAGCACACAAGGGAGGTGCTGAAGAGGCTGGAGGTGGGGCCGCTAGAGGAGGTGAGCTTCAAAGAGCAAACGTTTAGAGTGTGTTTAATGTACAGATAGCTGATGCATTTAAGAAAGAAACAAAGTGTCTTTAGTGAGGCCTAAAGTGCTACCATGGGCACATTGATTGTCTGCTGGAGAATGATGGTCATATTGGAAAGCACTGCCTTAACGCATCCGTCCAAAATCTACCTTAGGTGTTCAGTTGAGTTTTTCAGCTCTTTCCTGCCTTCTGAATGAATGACTGCCTTGTCATCTTGGCAGAGAGCACTCTCCTCAGGACCGAAATGTGTTATGATAGGATAAATGTGACCCTTCCCTCATATGGGACAACTGGACCCAAATTATGGCAGCAAAATGTTCACAGCAGTATTACATAAACTGCAGTGCAGTGCACCTACATAATGGGATTTGTAGTCATGTTTTCCCTTTAACCTCTGTAGATTTGCTTATTTGTATTGTTTGTATTTTAATCAACACTTAAATGCAGCTTTGCAGATTTCTTCTTCAGAACATTTAAGTAAAGCTAGTGTAAATACTCCCCGTGTGTGTGTGTTATTGAAGATGGATACTGATACTTTTAATACTGTATATTCAGGATCCTGCGTTTGGTGCCAAGGTTCACGCGAAGTTCAACAAAGTGTCAACTGCATCAGCAGCAGCTGCTGCAGAGTCTTTAGAGGACAACCACATACGGCTGATGCTAGTCAACGGAAGAATCATCAGGTAAGAGAGCAAAGTCTTTTCAGGCAGCACAGCAATGGTTGGGCATTTTGATGTTATTGGGTCAGTGGCTGTTTTAAAGCAGTGTGAGTCTGTCAAACCAATGTATTTATTTGTATTTACCTACATAACAAAGAGAGCAAAACTGCAGCAGTGACACTGATGTGTTGTGGTGAAGAGAGCTTCACGTTTTGATTTAGTGGTTGATCCATCTTGCTACCCTTACCTATTGCCCCTATGTCTGAGTAGACACCAAAATAATGAGATTGCAGATACAAGCAGCAGATGGGCCTCCTCAGAATGGCGTCTGGGCTTAAGATTGGGGTGGTTTGGGCATGTGAGTAGTGTGCCTCGTGGATGCCTCCTAAGTGAGGTGTGTTGGGCATCTCAAACTGGGAGGAGAACCAAAGGTAGACCCAGGACATGCTGGCGAGGTTACACCTTTTGGCTGGCTTGAAAAAGCCTTGCTGTTCCACCCACAAGAGGTGCCCGGGAGAGTGAGGTCTGGGCACCACTACTTGGTTTGCTGCCTCTGTGACATGTAGTCATATGAGTAATAAGGATGGAGAAATAATCTTTGAAGGAAAACTCGTAGAAAAGCTGAAGTGCAGTTCTGAATTAAAATACTACTGCATTATATATATTTAAAAAATAAAAACCTATGCCTGGTAACCTCCAGGCAACAAGATCAAAGAACTTCAGTGAATAACATAAACCATGTAATAAAGGTGAACGACTCAGGAAAGTTTAAGAGGTGCCAACACTAATCCGTGACAGCACTCAACTATAGATTTATTATGTAGATTTGATTAATCTACAAAGCCTGTTAAATGTTATTCTAAGCTGTTACAGTCATATAGCCATCAGGTTGTGCTTTGTTTCATTTTGTTGTGTAAAAATTTGTCGCCTGTTTTTGTTTTTTTCTGTATGAAAACATGAACTCTGTATTTGTGTGCGCAGAGATTTGAGACGGCCGGGAAGCAGCAGCCCAGTAAAGTCGGAAGGTGAGCAGCCGTCGGTCGGCCCACCAAAGAGTTGTGTGGACGTAAAGTTGGAGAGGACACATGACAGTCAGGAGCACAGCACAGCTGAGAAATCTGAATTCCTCAGTACGTCTTTATTGAATATTAAACCAGCAGAGGATCGTAGCCGTTTGAACATTCAGCTCATGTGTTCCTTTGTGTCCCAGGAGGTCTGGAGAGGATGAAGACTGAACTCAGGGAAGAAGCCTCAGGACACTCCAGTGTGTCAGACGTTGAGTCAGACAGCGACTTTCCCACAGAGGTAACCCGTGTACAGGACTTGTACAACACTTTGTGTTAGCGAAAACACAGCTGGTTTAAATGTCACAGAGTTCAGTGTTTCCGAACAAAGTGTATTTTGAGTAATGATATTTTAAAAATATAACTTATGCTGTTTTCTGAGGCATCTCTTTGAAATTTCTCTGACGTAGCGAAAAGTGTCATCGTCGTCATCCTCTTCCGATGAGGATTCAGAGAGCTCCCAGGATGAAGAGGAGGAGGAGCAGACAGGCTCAGGGCACATAAAGCTGGACCAGTCTGGCCAGAAACTCAGGCACAAACACAAACCACTCAAACGGTGAGGAAAACAGAAAGATGAGGGAGTGAAAGCATGCACTTTATTTCAGTGTTAGGATTTTTATATTTGCATATTATTTTCAAATATTCTGATTTCCTGTGGGGACATTTAAAAAAGATGTATCTTGGAACCTCCCCTGTTACCACGGTGCCGTCAGGGCTCCTTAAAAAATTAATCTTTTCTGCATCCTTCAGAGAACGTCCTACCTCACCCAGCACAGCAGAGGCCATTCAGGGGATGCTGTCTATGGCTGGTCTGTTATGCTCCTCCAAGTCAGAGAAGGGAGACTCGCTGCAGGAGTCCTGGTGGCCCAGCCCACGGGAACAGGTGCAGCACCAGCGCCGACTGCAGGGGGACAAGAGTCCGATAGACAGCCAGGGAAACAGCAGCAGCGAGGCCTGGGACAATCAAGGGCTCCCCAGCCCAGAGATGGACTACCAATACTGTGACCCCTCAATGTCTCCACCTCTGCACCCCTCCAAGAGGCACGCCCCCAACCCTCCGCCAGTCAGCAATCAGGCCACAAAAGGTTTGGAAAATGGACTTTATTATTTCTGCTTGTTGTCAGTGTGCAGAAAGTGGAGAAGCTATTTCAGTCCACACAGTTAAGTCAGCAAAACCAGTATGGAAGCTGAGCATGGGTCACTGTGTAATATCCAGGATGTGAGAAGCCTCCAGGAAATACACGGATTTGCCCTTTCCCGTTGTGTCCAGCGCTTACTCAAACTTCCCAGTATTAACTGAAATGTTCAAGATACAAGCTGTTACATGTGCCATAGTGGTAGGTGCACCATACAGGTGCTGCTTTTGGTGTGTAGTTTTTATTATACAGGTTAGTAAAATGTTTTTTCCCCCCCACTTATGTTCGGGTTACAATTAGACCACATTATTGATCATTTTGAGTGAATTATTGACAAATTTGTTGATTGTTAGTTGAAAAGTTATCACAGTCCCATTAATTTTTTTCCCAGGTAAACGGCCCAAAAAAGGAATGGCCACAGCCAAGCAGAGACTGGGGAAGATCCTAAAGCTCAACAGACACAACCGCGTCTTCGTGTAACCCTCCCAGATATCGGAGGGCGAGGAGCTGGGGTGAAGAAGAAACTTTTTGCGTATTTTTTACCAGACACTTATTATATGTGGGGAGGGAGGGGTGGGGAGAGAAAAAGAATTGGATACACACACACACAAACACACACACACACACACACACAGCCTGGCGATGAAATGAATTTTGACACGTAAAACACTCTCACTGTGCATGCTTAGGAGACAGGGTATCGAATTTGAAATAAGCAAGTGCACGACTTCACTACAAGCACACTAAGAACAAGAGATGAACGGAGCATGTTGCTGCAGGGAACGGTGGACTCTTGCTCCTGCGGGCATTTAGATGGGCAAAAAGGAGACATCGGTGGGTGGGGGTCCTACCAAATGGACGAGGGAGAGGCGGTGGGACATCCACTGCTTCTGATGCCAAGATCCCCTGCATCACATTTGCTAGTATTTCCTCCCTCTGCTCTTCACCCCACCCCCTTGTTTTTTTTTTGTTTTTTGTTTTTTTGGTGACAAACTGAACAGGACACAAGGGTCTATTTCCTGTGGCCCTGGACGGGTGGAGGAGAAATGTGGTGCTAAAAAAGGAGGTGGTGAAACTCAAAACGGTGCTTATTGTTTATACGTCTCTCCAATCTCATGCTTGTGCTCCCCCCTCCCCTCCCCTTTTATC
>VOQJ01044010.1:0-10720 GCA_015052665.1 Apistogramma diplotaenia
TGATGCGATCTGAGCTCTCTAACAGGTGCTACACATGGACTTTCAGTGGTACATCGTTGTTCCTTGACATCAACTTGACTTAATGACTGACCACAGAAGGTGCTGGAAATTCCAATCACCACTACAATTTATAAACTGTAGGAAAAAAAAAACAAACACGAAAAAATACTGAAAAACATCAAAAATGGTTGCAATTTGTCTACAGCTCACTGAATTAACTATTTTTTTTCTAGTATAAGATAGTAAAATAAACAAAAAAAAGCTACAAGCATTACCTTACATATTTAAGAAAAATAGACAGTCCAAATATATATATTCATGCTATTAAGAATTGTATGTAAATATTGTACAATGTCATGTACAAGCGTACTTAATGCATATTTTATCTTTTATTGTACAAAACAAAGCAGAAGTGTACCAATGTCTTGGTTTCTATTCAGAACTGTGGCTGCGTCATACAGCCGCATGCATAGGATAAATAAGAATACAGCCTAAAGCTTTTATATGATGAACTGTAAGACGTGCTGTTTTCTTTTTCTTTGTTTTCTTTTCTTTTGTAAGGGAACAGCGATGAAACTGACATGAGTATGAGTTCACCATAACAGTAGTCACTCCAGCTAAGTGTTCGTTTGTATTCGGGGGGAAGAAAAGTTCAAAAACACAGAATGAACTTTACCAGCAGAAAGTGTTCAGTGTCCCACACCCCTCCTCCCCGAGACCCCACCCCACCAGCTCCACCAGTCACCACTATGACGGGAAAATCATGCTACTTGGAGAGCCAGCTTGGTCCTAGAGGAAGCTCTGGTTCTGGGTTCTTCAGGTGTACTTTATGAACAAAAACATGTTTTTCATCTTAATAAGTGTTTTTTTAGAAGGAAAAATCCACCCACAGACACTTAATTTTTCAAAAACTCCCCTCTGATTGCCCAGCTGTTGAGTCACAATGACTGGTCAACTCTTTTGAGAAGATATTCATCCATTTTTAAGTAAAAATTATGTCGTCCAGCTTCGGAAACGTCAAGATTTGTGTCATTGTCCCTTTTTTGTGTCATTGCAGGCTTCTGAGGTTGAGCTCCTTCAGTTAGTGTACTTACATGCACTGTAGTAGCTCTGGTCACTTTAGATATGCATTTATTTGCTTGGGGTCATTTCAATGACAGGAAATTTATTTTGAAAATCATCTAACTCGATATACGCGGTTCCAAAATGGGGACTGCCAATTTTGGTTGCCATTGGTATCATTGGTCTTTGGTTGAGGTAACATGTCTTGGTGCTTTTAGCTCACATTTTAAAAGGTTTGAGAGCCCCACGTGTGTTGCATTACACAGTGAATAACGGGGTGATTTCAGTGGCCCTGACGTCAGTGGTTCCAGTTTTTTGACTTGCGGTTTTGCAGTCCATGGAACAGGCCCTAGATTTGACATGGATGTTGTGTTAATGGGGAAGCAGTTCGGCCTTGGTCTCTCTGGAGGACAGTCCACATTTTGACAGGTTTAAATCAAACTTAGTACAGTATTAGTTTGTGAAAGCTGGGATAACTTCTTGCTGTAGCCTCTCCCACAAGTGGGTCCAACTTTGAGACCATTTTTGTATCAGTTTTCTTTGGACTGGCACTTTTTTGGGGCATGGCGTCTGTAATACACTGGGCTTCAAACCACTGTTTTCTGTCTTTGGGACCCTGGGCCACACGGTTCTGAGGCACTGGAGGGAAAGTTTCTTGGGATTCATGGTGGACAGAATCTGCAATCTAGCATTAGCTTACTGGTATAGCCACTGATGTCAGCCGTTCCAAGTTTGACACCTGTATTTTGTTCAGTACTGGTTCTAGATTGGGCATTGACACCTGAGCCTGATAGGATCATGTGACGTGATGAAGATAGGGAGTGTAGATCCCTCTAGTCTGTGTTACGATGCTCTGAGAAGAAGATGCATGTTTACCTGCAGCTATTGTTAATAAACATTCCGTTATCCTTGCACGTCTAAGAAGACAAGAAGCAAGACTAGCTCCCGGGATATTATGTTTCATATGAAGCCCAAAATTGTCCTTTGAAGTCCCTTTTTCCTCTACTTCCCCCTTGGTTTCATGCTGGTCGCTAGTTTGTTACGCAAAATCAAGAGTGAACAGGACCGTCGCGAGACCGTGCATGCACATTGTGGTACTGCCCGGTGGTAGATTGCAAATTGCAGTGAAATAACAATATAATGCAGCGATCTAGCTAGAGTGCGCTGTGTTGGGTGCACGCCCGCTTGCTAATTGCGAGCTAACTTAATAGACCAGTTCCGATAGCAACCCGGTGAAATTCTCAGCATTCTCATAGCATGGTGCAGAACCAGGTGATCAGCCGAGCCCAGGTGGTCTAATTAAGACTTCTTTTGTGTCTGTTTTCATGAGGATTTGGAGCGACTTTAAATTTGCAGATGGCGTAGCTGCATGTTCTGCTGGCATAGGTTTAACTTCCTGTAAT
Organism: Apistogramma diplotaenia; assembly: GCA_015052665.1. Taxonomy (NCBI): domain Eukaryota; kingdom Metazoa; phylum Chordata; class Actinopteri; order Cichliformes; family Cichlidae; genus Apistogramma; species Apistogramma diplotaenia. The sequence goes on from VOQJ01044010.1 coordinate 2,466, forward strand.
GCTCGTGCTTACATGTTGAAGTCTTTCTTCTTTTCTATGTTGCACCAAACGCTGCTCAGAAGAGTAGAAAAGCGCTATATAAGAAATCTCTTGTTCCCTGATTACAGAAACTGTTAAAAACTACAGCAAAACTACGTCCCTGCGTGCATATAAGCACACTGCGCGCTGTTTGTCTGGTCCATTTTGTGTGGAAATGAGGCTCCGCTCTTAGAATGACAGCATTAACTCGGTCACCAAAACAGAAACCACTACAGCTGGAAATGCAGATAAATTTCAGTTTGCTTTGTGTTGAGCTTTGGCCAGTTAACGTGGGTGGATTTTTCCTGAAGCAACAAGAATCACAGCTTGCATCGAACGGTCATGCCATCGATTGTCGTGGTGCTTGTTTGTACAGTGACTGTTTTAATTTTTGTTCTCCTTTACTGTCTTGTTTTTGCCACCACAGCTTACTGTAGAGTAACCGACCTCAGAGGCATCTGAAGCAACACTAACTGGGCTTTCAAGAGCAGTGAAAGCATTTTGATTTTATTTTTCCATTTTAGGGGCCTTGTTGTTTGTTTTTCATATTGATGTAAATTATTTATGTACAGTACTCCATATTTATTTTAAGCTTTACAAATATGCTAGATGGCAATAATACTACCAAGAGTTGAGAACTCAAGCCTTATATGTGTATATGTATGTTTTTCTTTCTTTTTAACAAGTGAATCGATCATGTATTCAGTCCATTACAAACAAAATGTCATAATCTTGTTTTATTTAAGAAGTGAACATCACAGATAACAGGTTTTTTTTATTACAGTGAGGCTTTTTGGTCTTTGTGTTTTTACTTGTTACAAATTGTGTCATGGTAAAGGAAAAAGAGCGTACTATTTATGAATATGCACGTCTGATGTTGGTAATAAATGCAGTCTGAACACTACAAGTTATCAGCGTTTGAAGCTGAAGAGAAGAATCATCACTCAATCAGTCTGACAGTATTGGAAATGGATCAAAACCACCAGGAATCACTATCGAACCAAGTGCAATATTACCAATCGAAGGCAAAGATCAACTGCTACAAAACACTGCATCTCTCATTGTTTGGACTCCTCTGTTACCTTTTTTTTGTTTTGTCTTGTTTCTGTTTGGGATAGTCTTTTCAGATGCTCCAACCTGAGAGCAGTGAAGTAGGCATTTATATGTAGCTTTATTTTTACACACAGGCCACAACTGCTAACCCAGTTAGCCTCAAAGTTTGAACTAAAATGCCCTTACTTGAACTTTTTACTTACAAATGTCAGTTTTAGGCAGGAAACCTAATTATTACAACCTTAAACCAAATGATACACTATTAAGAGAAGCATTTCTCCCTTTGTCAGCTTGCAAAACAAGAGGTGCACCAGTATCGGCCAAATATTTGTATCCTTGGTAGATTTACCAATATCTGTACTGGCCAAATAGCCGTATCTTCGGTAGCTTCACCGATATTGGCCAAATATCTGTATCTTGAGTGGATTTATTGATATTGGTCAAATGTTCATATCTGGTAGATTTACCGATATCGGTATTGGCCAAATATCCATATCTTTGGTAAATTTACAGATAATCGCATCAGCCGATGTTTTGCAAAGAAGAGCAAAAAAGACCTCAAAGCACACACAAGGTGAAATTTTGTGCAACAAAGAGGGAAAAAATTAAAAATAAGAATTGATTTTTGAAACATTTTATTTGCTTCCCTGATGAAAACACTACTATGACTACATATTCACAACCTAACACGGAGCCTCTGAGTCAAATTTTCAAACGAATTAACACATTCTTAAGTCAAGTTGTACTGTATCTTCTGATGAAATGTCTCGCTACCTTCTGGTGCTTAGTGCACGCTGAAAAAGCTGAGGATGCTTTTAAAAAACAAAAAAAATTTTCTTTGAAAAAAAAAACAGTATCTAAACATAAATAGGAGGCATTGTGGTTGCCTTCATTATAGCAGCAACAAGCAATACCTGTGAAGAATGTGTTTATTTTATTTTTTCAACCAGCACGCACCCCTTTGAGAGTCCAGTATTTTTACTGTAAACCTTTGGAGGAGAACCTCTGGCCGTTTTCCAAAATGTGACATTCGCTGTGGAGAACATGAGCTCTTTCAGTAAAGTTCATTCTGCCTATTCTCTCCCTTCTCGCCGCCTCCTTTTTTTTTTTGGTTTTTGTGCAATGACATGCAGGCTCCTGGGCTCGTGATGGGAACCCCATGTGTTATGGATCTGTTATCGGTATCATGTTATTTGTGGTCAAGAATTCGAAGCATTTTTTGTGTTTGAGGTGATCCGTGCAGTCTTATTTTACCATCCCTTCTCCTTCCACCTGTGATTGTGTGTGAGGTGTGAGTGTGGAGTTTATTTTTTTCTAGTGTTTGTTTCTGCTCTTTAAATCTCCCACCCTTTCGTTGTCAGTATTTTATTTCTTCAACTTGTAATTAAGTATATATTTTCTCACTAATATATACTTTACAAAAAATAGACCTGCGTGAAGTATGATGTGCACTTGATTGGTCTTGTTTATTTTTCTTTTTTTGCATTAATGTGGGCTAGGGATAGTTTGTCAGAGTCCATTATTTTGAGATTGTTTGGACTTTTTTTAATGGTTTGATGTACGCAGCATTTTTTTGTAAATATTGTGAAACATTACAGGTCATGCAGTGATGTAACATTTTGAATAATGTTGCACAGATGTTTAAGATATTAAAAACATGGTCACTCTTACTTGAATTATCTGGTTTGTTGTATATTTTCATGCCTTTTTTGGCTTGTTTTAATTGGCTTTTTTGACTTGTTGAATTTATTTTAAAAATGTGGAGTAAAATTATGAGTCTAACTTAAAGCTTGTTTCACACTGACCTCCAGTGGAAAAACAGAAAAGCACACTTGCAAAATATATTGAATCCAGAAGTGTAAAGAATAGAGTACAAATACAGAATTCTTGTCATCAATAATAGAATATGATTCCCTAAATGTCTACTGCCCTTACTACTTACTTTTGAAGTAAGCAGTATTTATTTAATCTTATTACTGTGTCTATGTTTTGTAGCTCTAGAGCTAACTAGGTAGCAATGGTGGTGTTTTCTTTTAAACGTCCATTGCATATTGGTGCTAGCTTGTTTAGGACCAGCTGATGAACTATATAGCTATAGTTAGAGGATAAAATGTTTGGTTTTCCTTTATTATATATCTGCTTAGAAGTTATTTAAATATTAAAAGTATGTAGTTGGCAGGTAATAATTAGCAATAGCTAGGTGGCTTTAGTTGCTTTATTAAGGCAGATTGGATATTTTATGTTACCTAGGAATAGCTTATACATTATCAAGGTTATACTAGGAAGCTAAACACTTACGTTTTTTAAATGGACTAAATAGCTGGTTTGTAAAAGCACAGTTTTAGCTAATGGTTAGCAGTAGCTAGCCAGGCAGCTGTGGTTGTTTTTGCACCACTGATTTTTTTTAACTTCCATAGGAGGTTAGTGTTAGCCTACCTAGGACTAGCTTATGTTTATGTTTATAAAAGTAGGACTAAGAAGCTAAATTTAAATTCTTATAACTTATTTTAATGGGCAAACTAGTTGGTTGTTTCATTTTTAATATTTAAAAACGTTTAAAAATAAGTGGTTAAAAGCGCATAGCTAGCTTGCACTGATTAGCGTTTCTTCGTTTTTGATAAAATGTATATTATTCTAAATATGCTGGCCATAATAAAGTGTCAAAAAAGTAATCTTTAATTACTTTTGTAAAACAAATCTTTATTTATGTATTAAAAAGAAAAGTGACGTTGGAACTAAGAAAATATAAAACTAGTTTTAAAGGTTAAGAAAAAAGCTAATTTGAGTGCTCGTGCAAGTGAGTGACGATGGTGCTGATGCTAGGCGCGGGCACGCGCCGCGGCATTGAGCGTGAGCGCGCCCTGATCACCAGTAAAGGACGATGCGGCTGTGTGCGCGCACCCTCTCCAGAACCTGCCTTCCCGCAGAGCGGACGTGTCCCCGCTCGCTCTTCCTCCTCCGCTAACAAACGCGTAAAAAACGGCACGTTTCTGCGCGGCTGTAGGTAACTACCACCGTGGAAGGGCGAGGCCCGTACGTTACACCCGAGTCCGAGCTCCAGTCTTGCACGCAGCGCTGCGGTTTCTCGGGTTTGGCCATGGCGCAGCGGAGGAGGCGCAGATGAAGGACGCGTTGCGCATCGGGGAAAAAAAAGCTGGAGGAACTTTCCCACTGTTATAATTCCTCTGAAAACAGATGTGAGACTCCTTTTTTAAAAAAACGGGAAAATCCTCGACCAGTTGGAGCGGGCAAGAACACCACCAAGGCCCCCACTGGTGCCTGAGCCTCCCTTTGGGCACCACCGGACCGAGGGGGGCGGTGTAAACAGTGCCAGGAGAGGCGGGAGGAGCAGCAGCAAGGAGCCATGGTGGACGCGGCGGAGTGCGGGGTGAGAGTGATGTGCCGCTTCCGGCCCCTGAACGAGGCCGAAATCACCCGCGGAGACAAGTACATCCCCAAATTCAAGGAGGACGACACCGTGGTCATAACGGCAAGTCTGCGCTCTCACTGCTGTCACCTTAATGCTGTTTACCTGCGTGCGTGCGTGCGTGCGTGCAGTGATTTAAAGGAGAAGTCACCTGCAGCTCGGATGCCAAATGCGCAGTGAGCGTGTGGGGGTGTAGAGGAGTGTGATAGCGGTATTGGAATACATGTTAATATAATGAGCCTCAAACATGCAGGAGCGTGTCCGTGGAGACTCCACACCTGTATGTGTTAGATACACTGCCGTTACATTAAGGCTGCATTTAAATGACATGCCAGCAGCAAGAAATGGATGATGAGTAAGTGGATGGGTGTCCTGGAGGGTCTCCTCCCACACCTGGATCAGGGCATGAGAGGATGCACTGATACACAACATCTCAGAGGTTCTCAGTTGTTTTGGGGCCTACACCACCAGGAGGAGCCCAGGGCTTGCTGCAGCAGCAACATAGGAGGTTGGCAAGGATCAGGGTTATCTTTATTATCCCCAAGTTGTCACAGAACCATCAAATACAAGAAAGCAACATTAACATGAAGAACACGGTGAGTTATGTAAAAGACTAGTGACAGCTCGCAGCCAGAGAGAAGCAACTTTAAACTCAGGTGAGGGAGGTCACGCACCACTGACCCGCTGCCAAATCAGTCGTGCTGCATGCAGCTGGAGACGGGCACCTCCCTCCACGCTCTTTCGCTTTGAGCCTGCTCTTGTGGACCTGCTAGTGCTGGTGAGCTGCACAGCGCTGGGCAGTGACCGCAGGGCCTGCTGAAGGCCATCAGGCCCTCCCTCGCACATGCACATGGTTATCCTGCTTGGGCTGCATCAGTGCTCCGCCTGCCTTCTGCAGCCCCCATCCAGGTCTCCTCGTGCATGTCCTCCACACTCTTTCAGGCTGTGCTGGTGGGAGGTGTAGCAGACTTCCTTGGATGGTCTTGCTGCTGCCTCTCCAGTGCACCCGTTGTCACTTTGATTTGCTCCACAGCAGGAGAAATGGATTCACAGCGTTTTCCTGACCGGACACACCCTGAGGTTTAGCGGACTTCAAGCTGTGCTGAGATAATCCAGTGCTGCCTTAGTAATTCTGAACAGCGTGTGTTTTATTCCCGGTAAATGAAGCTGCGTCGCCTCCATCAGCAGCCCTGCATTATTCATGCCGTTGCCCAGAAACGCTCTCCTACGTCGGGACGAGCTGCACGTTGCCACCTCGTGCCATCAATCAGCAGAGTCGGAGCACGTTACCAAGAAACTCGCGCCGATACCGTCTGCGTCAGGGGTTTCTCTGCTTTGTGTCGGAGCTGAGAGCAGTTTTTGTTTTGTTAGCAGGAACGAGCGGGAGGTGGAGGAGTGATGGATGGGAATTACTGGAGCGTTTTGCGGAAGCAGCAGAGATTTCTGGCCCAGTTGCACCTGTTTCCAAGCAGCACTGAGAAAGAGAGATGGGGTCGAATGCGACGAGGTTAAAAGCTCCGGAAATGTGTTTGGAGGCAGCATTTTAAATCCGATCGGTCCAAAGCGACTAATCATGCACGTGTACGGAAACAGACGTTTGGCTTAAAAAGACATTTGATACTTTTAATTATGAAATCTGTTGTGTCTGTTCTTTGTAACAGGCAACAAATACAGACAGGAAGTCAGACTAACAGCATTAAATCTGAAAATCACCACTAGATTCAAATGAACAAGAATAAAGAGACACGTGGACTAACAATCAACCACCTGCCACTTCATTAGGTACACCTCGTTAGTGCCGGGTTGGACCCTCTGGTGTTTATGACGTTACATGTGCATTATTGATACAATGTCATCACTGTGATTGGCTGGGAGCAGCTGTGTCTCCGGTTTGGTTCACGAGGGCTGTGACGATGTTTTTTTTGTCTTTGTTGCTTCGGAAACAGGGCAAGCCGTACGTGTTCGACCGCGTGCTGCGTCCCAACACGAACCAGGAGCAGGTGTACGAGCAGTGTGCCAAACAGATAGTCAAAGGTAAGGAGGTTTAAAGCTGCCGGTCTGATGAAGCATAGGTCTTATATAAGTGTAATCCAGCAGACAGCTGCACACGGACTTAGTCTGCTCTTCATCCTTTTGCTTGTTTTACATAAAGGGGCCATAGAAAGGCGTTTGTACTACAGCGTAGCTGATGTTGATATTTAGGCTGTAAAACTGTATCATTCTGTTATGTTATGTGCACATACAGTAGGTTATTGATCTATTCGGGGACCATGCATGCTTTAGCTGCATGCCACACCTCTTATACTTCTTTAAGCTGCACCCTAGCGGATCATCATTCACTACATCCTCGATTATAAACACAGGATCCTTCAACACGATGCGTGATTTCTAGGTCACAGGCGGGAGGACGTAGGAGACGAGGAGGCACAAATTAGGAGAAATGAGGAAGTCGGGGAGTGAAAATAAAGCGGGGTGAGAACAAGGGAAGGCAGCAGTAGATGGATTGGACTGTGGGAGGCGCAGTTTGCACTGTGTAGGCGATTCATGAGCAGCGATCACAGATGTCTGTTGTGATTCCAGATGTGCTCGGCGGTTACAACGGGACCATCTTCGCCTACGGACAGACGTCCTCTGGGAAGACGCACACCATGGAGGTGAGACGCACATCAGGTCAGGTGATGGGGTAATCCGCCCCGTCGGAGCCCTTTGTGCAAAGACGCGCTGAGAGTTTTGTTCTGAACTGTCAAACAGCTGGAGGATTAGAGCGCAGCGGGCCATTGTGTAACAGGCTCACTGCAGACAGGAAACCCGCTCAGCTCCCTGTGAGGGTTAAGATTCGAGGAGTCGGGAAGGTTAATGTCTGACTCGCCGTCGTGTGTTTCGAAGGAGCGAGTTTGCGCATTATTAGCAGAAATGGTCGAAGCAGGTCTGCACCGTTCATCGTGAGTGTGGGTCGCTTCAGCTCGGAGTCTAATCCCAAATTAATTCTCTGATCTGAGTTCTGCTTCAGTGTCATTAAGCTGAACTTTCAAGTCCACCTCTGAAATGCACTTGATTGACTGGTCAGCAGCGAGTGTGAGCTCCTCTATAAAGGCAGAAGCTTTGTCAGTTTGCTGGTCTGAAGCATGCAGGTGTGTTAACCAATGCACAGTGGTGGAGTGGTGATGATTTGGGCTTGTTTTGCAGCCACAGATCCAAATATGACGACCTCTGTATAAACAGCTCCTCCACAGCAATGTGAGAGACTGGTAAAATCATATTTGTTTGCATACTGACATGTTGAAGCTTCAGGTTTGGGCTTTTTGCCACCACCAAGTTTGTTTTCTGGAGTCCAAAGTGACCGTCTTTGAATGGAGCTAAAATGCTAGCACAGGCAGGTACGTGCTGATGAACGATCAGGATTCAGATGATCAGGCAGAACTTCAATCACCAAAGCAGGTTGATCCTTAATATTTCCACTAACCACTGAGTGAGGCTTATTATTAAATACTCCAAAAGGCATCAACAGCACAAAGAAACATTTTAACCAGACTGTAAACATATTTATTCCTGCTGTTAAGCTGCTGTAATCTGACATTTGAGATGATGCTTAAAAAATTCATTCATGACAATTCAGGTTTTTTTATTTTAAAGCAATTTTTTTTATTTTGTTATTCGCTGGACATGTTTATGGGTAATATATATATATTATATTTTATATATTATAGATATTATATATTTTATATATATACACACACACATATATATACATATATAT
>VOQJ01044011.1:8761-22487 GCA_015052665.1 Apistogramma diplotaenia
CTCCTGCGAGGCTTTGATCCTTTTCAGTTTTTGGGGGGGGGAGCGTATTAAAAATTAGTGAGAAGGAATAAAAAAGAAATTTTCTTTAAATTGACACCACCTCCAAGTTCTGAAATGCTGCATGTAAGTGTTGATCTATTATATATTTCATACTGCAGGATTTATAGTGAAGTGCTGGTAGCAGAGGAAATATGGTTCTTATCTACCAAATAACTTAATCATGACTGAATGAATCATGACTGTCAGTCATTAAAGATAATTTGTCAGAATTCTTTTTTTTTTCTTTTTCTTTTTTACCAAATGTTCACATCCTGCTTTATTTCCCACAATTCCCCAGTGCTTGATTTTCATCATCCTCCTTCACTCCGCTGTTCAGCGTAAAAGTGGTGTTTATTATTTCATGCAGAAATGGCTCCTTACATGAAGTTCTTCTTGTATACCAGGTCATAAACAGAGATGTCGTTTTATTATACGCGTCCATTATTAAGCACACCAGCCCTCTCAACTTCAGCTTTTCCATCTCCCTGTAGCTGGCCTTTGCAGAGGGCCAGAGTGAAGGACCAAAGGCGGGTCTGGACTCCAAGGAGCTGGTCTTTCTGGTCCAGATCATTTGCCAGGTAACATTACATGCTACATATGTAAAATAAATTAGTTTACATGATGTCATATGTTCCTTAGTTTTCATTCAGTTGCACTTTAGTGTTTCCTTTTCTTTCTCTCAGGGTCGAAACTGGCTGGTGAAAAGATCTTATGAAGATTTCCGGGTGCTCGACAAACATCTGCACTTGTGCATCTACGACCGCCGTTACTCCCAGCTCGCCGAGCTGCCACGATACGACACTTTGAAAGATACTGCTGAGGTATCTATAAGACATAAGGGCGCAGATAAACGATGGTGGATTTATTTGCTCTGTTTAATGTTAAAGATAATTTGTCTTTTGTAAATCTTAAAGATTGTGTGTTTTCCTTTCAGTCAGTAACCACAATGTTGGCGACCTACCTGTCCCGCTTCTCTAGCATTGCTGACAACAAGATCAACTGTGGTCCAGTGTTGACATGGATGGAGGTATCTGTTCATATTCTTACTGGTTTTTATGGCATTTGATATTTTGTTCTACAAACTGTGGAGTTTTGATTTAACCAGGATTTAGAGCTGAGTGTCTCGGACAAGATCCAGCACATTAACCAACCACATTTTATTTTGATGGTGGGAGAAACTAGAACTTCCAGATTAAAACAAACCACGAGCATGAGAGGACATGGGTGGTTTGGCATTTTATTTTGCCAGTGTAATAGTGTGCCTACTGTAGAGCTCAGTTTGGTAGATAAATGAGCAGTAAGACACGATTCAGTTGTCTGCAAATAAGAATTGTCAGTTCAGTTTGGGCCGTAATTCAGTTCTGTTTCAATTCATTTCAGTTTTATTTATTTAGCACCAAATCACAACAGCAGTTGTCTTAAGGCGCTTTATATTGTAAGGTAAAAACTCTACAATAATACAGACAAAATCCCAACAATCAGATGACCCCCTTATGAGCAAGCACTTGGTGACAGTGGGAAGGAAAAACTCCCTTTTAACAGGATGAAACCAGGTTCAGGGAGGGGCAGTGATCTCCCGTGACTGATTGGGGGTGAGGGGATGGAGATGGGACCAAAGACGTTGCTGTGCTTGATCAAAAAGGAAAGTTTCAAGCCTAATCTTAAAAATAGAAAGGGATCTGTCTCCCGAATCCAGACTGGGATCTGGTCCCACAGAAAAGGGGCCAGAAAGCTGAACGCTCTGCCTCCCATTCTACTTTTAAATACCCTAGGAACCTCAAGCAAGCCAGCAGTCTGAGAGTGAGGCAGACAGTTCAATATATGTGTTTAATATGCGCGTTAAATAACACATCCTAGTCAAAAATGGCTCCAAGATTCTTCTCAATGTTACAGGAGGCCAAATTAATACCATCCAGAGTATAGTGTCTGGTTAGTCACTATGTGAGATTTGTCTGGCTGAGTACAATAACCTCAGTTTTAGGTTATCCAGGTCTTTGTGTATTAAAGACATCCTTGCAGTCTTAACTAAGTGGTGTTTCATCTGATTTCAGATAGATGGATAAATAAAGCTGAGTATCATCTGCATAGCAGTGAAAATGTATGCAATGCTGTCTAATAATATTTCCTAGGGGAAACATGTATAGTCTAAATAGAACCATGTGGAACTCCAGGATTAACCTTAGTGTGTGAAGAAGACTTCCCATTTACATCAACAAATTGGAGTCTATTAGATAACATGCAGGTTCCTGTTGTACTTAATTCCATCTTTCACAAAACAAGACAGTCACTTAATGGCAAGCCATTTAAATCATTTTAAGTATTTACTGTCTGATTGACTGGTGCTAAAAACCAATTAATCAATTCAGGATTCAAAAAACTTTATTCATCCCCGAGGGGCAATTGAGGGAATAAGTTAAAACACTAAAAAGCACTAAAAGAATGCTCTGCGAGCCAGCCGGTCAACCACATGAGCAGTGACCCGGAAGTCAGCTAACAGCTATATTCATTGCATTGGTTAGGCTTTGCTTATAACAGGGTTTTACTCATTTCAATGAAACGGTTGCTGCTGTAACAATAGAACTTTACCTCTGGGATATATAAAGTATTTCTGATTCTGATTCTGAAATGATAGATTGTCAAGTTGGAGGAAGGAAAGAAAAAAAAATTCTTTTTTTCTCTTTTGGTTCCTGTTTCTGTAACTTTTAATGAAGTGAGAGCTGCTTCCACTCCCTGCTTTCTGTGTTCAAGCAAAAGTAGGCTGACATGTTTCATATAACACTTTTTATTTTTAGATTGACAACAAGGGGAACCATCTGCTGGTGTCTGAAGAAGCCTCAATCAACGTCCCCGCCATAGCCGCTGCCCACGTCACCAAGCGTTACACAGCCCAGGCTACAGACGAGCTAACTTTTGAGGTGCCAGCTATTTAACATCAAAGAGAAATACACTCCTATTTATATTACTTGTTTGTTCTTCTGTAGCTATGTTTTATTTGACCGGGTGTTCAGCATATACATATTTCTGATCCCATCAAAATTCCTTTTTAATGGACTTAGCTGTGATCACAGTCATCATGACGTGCTTTATGATCCAGGTGGGGGACATTGTGTCAGTTATCGACATGCCTCCTAAGGAAGACACGGGCTGGTGGCGAGGGAAGCATGGATTTCAGGTACAATAAATACACACGTCTTCTTTAATAACACATTTCCTCTTCTGTGATTGTGGGAGTTCATAATGAATTCATACTATTTGTTCTTCTGTAATATTGCATGGATCACATACAAGAAGGCCAGCGCTGTTTTTACCTTGTGAGACTGTGTGTGTGTGTGATTCATCATTGTCAACGAAATTCAAAAGAAATTGCTCCTGGAGACGCCTACTGTTGCATGAGCTACTGCAGAGGCGATGCGAGCACTTTGTTTGGTGTTTAAGTGTCTGTCTGTGGACAGACTTTTGACAGAAGTAATCAAAAGCACTTCTGCATCATTCCTGCTGGAGTAGGTGTCTCCAGGTGCAGGTTTCGCCACGAGAACAAAGACACCAACAGGCCCCCAGGGTGAAAACAATGCCAGCTGCACTACTGCAGCTGATGGCTGGCAATTTAGCATCTGAGGCAGTGTCTCATGCTTCCTGACCTATTTCTGCACCCTCACCTTAGAACAGTCTGCTACAGCATAAAACACCCCCTCTGGTCCTTTTAACATTCAAGTTTATCACCGTTTCTTCTCTCTCGGTCTCTCTCCTCTCTTCTTCCAGGTTGGTTTCTTCCCCTGCGACTGTGTTGAGCTGATAAACGACAAGATTCCCCCCAGTGTTCAAAGCTCAGTGCCAAAGCCAGGTACTTTTTTCCGTGCGTGTGTGTGCCGGTGCTTGATGATTTATTTAAGCCTTGCTTCCAGGATATGAGTCTGATTAATTTCACGTGTGTGTCGGTTGTGTGTCGTCTTAATAAGTGTGTAAGAAGCACGGAAAACTGGTGACGTTCCTGAGATCTTTTATGAAGTCCCGACCGCCGCCACAGAAGCTCCGGCAGCGTGGGATCCTCCGAGAGCGAGTGTTTGGCTGTGACCTGGGGGAACATCTCCACAACTCAGGACATGAGGGTAAAATAGATTTTTACTTCTTAAATTTCCATTGTATGACTTTTACCTGCTAGCTGTTTGCATTTCAATGCAAACTGCTCGAAGATAAGAATGAATCCCAAAGAAGTGAATCTGTGCTTCTGGTTTGTGTATTACATTTTTTTTCCAAGCCTGTGGCACAATAGGCAGACAATACTCATGTGAATTTCACCTTTCTGTGCTTCTTTTGCTAAATATTGTTTTAGTGATTCCCCTCTTTTTCTGGTTTGTGACTCCTTACAATGAAGTGATGCTTCCTCATGGGAGCACTTCAGCCAAAGAACAATAATTCACAGAGAACTGAGAAAATGGGAATTAAAAAAAAAAACAAAAAACGGGATGAATTACAGTATGCTTTCATCGTTGTGCACTCAAGAGTATTTACAGCCTCAGGACTGTGTGTTTTGGAATCGCTCAAAATAAACCTCAGTGGCTTGTATTTACAGTGACGAATGAGCGTGTTATCCAATGCAGCACAGTGACTCAGTGAACCTTTTTTAATTGTTGCATAGTACAACAAAGCAGGCCTGTGGTTCAGAGGAATAAAAGCCAGGATCAGCTAGAGGTTTGCCAGTGCTGACCCCCACTCACTTTCCTAGCTCCTCTGCTGGAGCAGCACAACATTTCCCAAAAGATATCATCTCTCCTGCATGTCCTGGGTCTGCCCTCACCCAGTCAGACGTGCCAGATACGCCTCGCAAAGGGGGTGTCCAGGAGGCATCATAGCCCGATGCTTTGGTCTCAACTGATTCCTTCTGATGCGGATGAGAAGAGGCCCTACTCTGAGCCCATTTCCAAGTGACTGAGGTCTTCACCCTTCAGGGGAAGCTCATTTCCACCAGCAGGTCAAGTGGAGTGCGGCTGTGAGCAGCTGAAGCAAAAACCTGGGTGTTTGGGAGGAGTTCAGTACAAGACTTTAGGTAGATTTTAGGGAAAAATCTGGCAAACTGTCAGATTGTCACAGTTACTTACGCCGTGTACAGTGAGAGTGGGGTACTAACGATTTCAAGTGAGGTTTTTTTTTCTTATCTGCTAATGCATATGTTTATTAAGACATCCTAAATTAATAAAGCATGTTGCTGACTGTCCTTTGTCTCTTGTAGTCCCCCAGGTTGTCAAGAGCTGTGCAGAGTTCATAGAGAAGCATGGAGTGGTGGATGGGATCTACAGGCTCTCAGGGATCTCCTCCAACATTCAGAAGCTGAGGTTTGTGCTTGTTTCGTACGTGTTACTGATTCCATAAATAACCCCAAACAATTCCTGAGGTCAAACAAGCACCAGGTTCCCAGGATCAAATTCCAAACATGGCTTCTACCTTTTAAAACCTTCCCCCTTAGTTTAGTAAGCTATTTTATTTTTTTCCTGATGAAAGTTGGTTGGTTACTAAATAACGGCAGGTTGTGGTCTGTATTTTCAGTGTTAGGAAGTCTATATTGGGAAGCACTAATTGGAAATATACTGAGAATATTCATAAAATATTGTTTTCCTTTTGAGCCGCTTCTCCTGAAATCCATCAAACACAATTTGTTTCAAGCCGTGTGGCTTTGAATGGCTGTAATGGTCTTCTCATCTATTTTCTGCTTGCCAGGAGGAATTTGTGAAACAATCCCCCGTCAGTACGCGAATTAGGCGTCTGACGGCCAATCAGAACGACTTTTCTCACTTAAAATAATTGACTGTCACCACATGAAACGGTCTTTCAAGATTTCAGAAAACACAGCCGACAAAAAGCTGTTGACATTTTTGATGATTTTCTCACAGTAATCAGTGAGCCCATCCACAGACTTCCTGCACTAGGTTTATTTTGAGAGGAAACTGAAGTTCTTCAGTGGTCTGCGGGCAAAATGGTTTTAAAAATGATAAATATTTCTACCTCGATAAGGAGCTCATAGTTTTAAAAAGTCCTGTTTTTTTTCTCTTCCTATTGACAGATGGGCAGTAGGATGACTCCCACACTGTTCTGTATCTTCTTTTTTATTTCGGTCTCCATGTAGGCACGAGTTTGACTCTGAACAGATCCCAGACCTGAGCAGAGATGTCTACAGACAGGATATCCACTCAGTGGGCTCCCTCTGCAAACTGTACTTCAGGGAGCTGCCAAACCCTCTCCTCACCTACCAGCTCTATGACAGATTCTCAGTAAGGACCACAGCACAGACTTACACTGGGAATAAATATAGATCAGGAAGCCGGCATCACATCAGTGTCAAGTATTACAAGGAGGGGGAAAAAAAACAAGCCTGCAAGGAGCATATTTCTAGTTATTCAGCGATAACAAAAGAACAGAAGAAATCATTTTGAAATTTCTGCTCATTTTGAAGTGCTGCTCAAAATGGGGTCATTGCATCACGCTGAGCTTTCCAGGAACAGCAGGGGTTGTGCATGCTAAAACCCAAATAGCAGATTAAGTGAGACGAAACACTGGCTGCTCTGAATATAAAAAAGGGGGGAAAACGAGAGCGGGGGTTGTTAAGGAAAACTCCCTTGGCTGTGATTATCAGCCTCGCAGTGATGTGTTGCTTTATCCTCGGTCTCTTCACAGGAGGCTGTGTCTGCAGCCACAGATGAGGCGAGGCTGGTCAAAATCCACAATGTCATCCAGCAGCTGCCTCCCCCACATTACAGGTCAGCTTTAATGCTTGCTGCTACTGCACCCTGGTGGTGTGAATCAGAAATATGATTTCTAGACAAAGATTCACGACATCAGAGACTCTGCTTGGGATTCTGATTTGGTTTGTGGAAGCCGTGAAATCCCCTTTTTCCTATACAAACCTATATCTGTTTGACAAAGATGTCTCTTATATCCACTGAACACAGCCATGTAAAGCTAATTGAATTCTGCTTGAGATTTGAAGAACTGATCCTATTAGTTTCAGACTGATTTGCTGGTAACAGGAAGGATAACAGTGTTGGGTGATCCGCACGAGTCTATGCGACATGTTAAATATTTGCACTGTTCTTTATCTGCAGGACACTGGAGTTCCTCATGAGGCACCTCTCCCACCTGGCCACCTTCAGCCCCATCACTAACATGCACACAAAGAACCTAGCTATTGTCTGGGCGCCTAACCTCCTCAGGTGACTGTCATTGCACCGTTAGCTTTGCCGTTCCATTCTAGCCTTTCTGTGACGGTGAACTGGGGCACGTCTCGGTGGTACAGAGCTGTGAAATAGGTTGCGCTCTGCTTTGCCGTGTTTCAGGTCCAGACAGATCGAGTCGGCCTGCTTTAGTGGCACAGCCGCGTTCATGGAGGTGCGCATCCAGTCGGTGGTGGTGGAATTCATCCTTAACAACACCGAAGCTCTCTTCAGCCCCAAACTCAATTCTGTCATAAGGGAAAGTACTGGTAGGTTTTTGTTTTTACTCTTTTCCAAATAAAGGATTATAAATGCTCTCAGGCAGTACATAAGCACCGTGTATGCATCTCTAACATACTGAACATTTAAACTTTAGGGAACAACACCTTATCCAGACCAAAGTCCCTGATGGTCTGCTCCCCATCCACTAAGTTACTGTCTATAGAGGAAGCTCAGGCTCGCACTCAGGCACATCTGGGCTCCCCAGCGACCACCCCCTGCCTCACCCAAAGTGACTACATCGAGGTCGGAGAGGGACCCGGAGCTCTCCTCGGCAAGTTCCACACAGTCATCGAGCTCCCGGCAGAGAGGTCGGTATACGGACGGCGCTTTTCTCTAATTGTTATTATGCGAATGAATCCGACGACTCACATGTTGATAATAGTTAACTGATTAAAGGTAATTTCCAAAGCAAAAATGCAAATCTTACAACTTCTAAATTATTATTGAAAATTGGACACCTTTAGACAGATAATTGGCCAAAGTAAGTATATGAAGATGTCCAGTTTTAACATTAACATTCTCCATGTTAAGAAACAAACTCGTAAAGAAAACATTTGTGAATACCACGTGCATCCTGTTAGACAGTGATGACCGTGACCTTACTGGTCAAAAATAAGGGCGGGCGGTTCACGTATTTTCATGCTTCTTATGGCCATAGTTACTACTGATCATGTAGTCATAATACTGCCGAACTCAAACACTTTAATTTGGAGGTGAATGAGTTTAATTTGTGTAACTTAGCCAACCAGTGACAGGAAAACTTTCTGTACTTCACACATTACAACAACCTCCAAACTGTGATGGATTGTGAGCCATCACTGCCATTCTGATTGTAGACTATATAATTAATATTGAAAATAATCAATAACCTTAGTAGTTGTTTCTTCTTGTGCGTTGTACTCTTAGAAACGAGAGGCAATAGTGAAGATGACGTGTTTCTGTGTTGCAGCAGCAAGCGGCCTCCTGCTAAGGCTAAGAAGTCTCCAGTGGGGAACTGGCTGTCTTTTTTCCACCTGGGCAAGTCCCACTCTGTGTCCAAACGTAAACTGAAGCGACACCCCAGCGAGCCCAACGAGATAAAGAGCATCGCACTGCCAGGTGAGCTCACGGCTGCCGGAAAAACCGTGCAGCTGCTGTACCTTTGAATGCTTCTTTTATTTTAATTGATCAATTTCTTGCACTAGCAGCTCAATAGCTGCATGTACTGTATTAGAGATGCTGGTTTAATTTATTAGGGAAAATGATGTGTTTGACTGTTTGCAGGGGGAAGAGGAGATAGTGGCACTTTGCGCTCCACTAAAAGCGAAGAATCTCTCACCTCTTTGCAAAATTTTGAAGGTAATTAACCTTCAATACTGTATGTTTTCCGCACTTCAAACATGCGTTTAGAGCCTTAGAAGAGATTCAGCATGAATATCATTTTTAATTCCATCCCAGGCGAGCCTCCGACTTACCGTCCCCTCAGACCTCGTTCGACTAGTGAGGCCGTTTCTGGCATCGGTAAAGACGACCTCCACAGCAGCGGGAGTAAACGCCGCCACAAAACAAACCCAGCGAATGAGAGTCATACTGCCGGTGATCGTTTCAATACCGCATCAGGCGTTTCACCCCCACACCAGGACGACGACCTTGACCTTTCTCCGCCGGCTGCAGGCATTTCTACTCTAGACTTTGACCCCATGTCTTTTCAGTGCAGCCCACCCTCAGCAACCACTGGACCGCAATACGGCAAAGATGGAAATAAGTGGAGGAAGAATGTTGGGTGTTCCAGCGAATCAGAGCCCGCCTCTGGCCGCCCACAGTCTCCAGACATTAGCCCAGTTCTCAGTAAAGGTGGGAAGAAGGTTACCCACAAGCAGCTCTCCCCTAAACTCAGGAAGAAATCATTTAAAACGCAAGCAGATGTTCAGCCTGCATCTGTATCTGTGCCCCCTCAGCTGGCTTCTTCTACCCCAGCGGATAACAGGGAAGCTCCAGTGGCAGATGGAAAAGAGCTCAAAGCGTCCTATCAGCACTGCAGCCCACGCAGCACAGCAAGCCAGGCATCAGCTGCGACAGACCTCAGTCAGTCCGCACAGAACATGCCCGACCCAGGTCAGTGCTGCTCCTCTTTAATACCGCGTATTTATTTTATTCTGTAAAGTTAGCGATTATTTATATAAGACTGCATTTCGTAGTTTCTTATGAAAGCTTTTGTGTCTTGTCCCATCATGTCTTACCATAGCTTTGTTTGTCCTGTCATACTGTAGCGTTGTTTGTCTTATCCCTCCCCAGGAACAGATAGACTTATGAGTTCAGTCTCTGTTCTCCCTCCTCACCCTCCCTTGACGAGTGCTGCACGCAAGTTGGCTTTGGCCCTGGCCGAGACTGCGCAAAAGGCCAGCGGTGGCTCCCAGAGAAGAAGCAACGTTTCCTCGCATCCGCTCCATCGACAGGAAGCGTCTCACGTCCAGGACAGACCGCCACGGCCCTCAGTTCTTGATCTAAAAGTGTATCCCCAGGAGTACGGCGGCCCCCACGTCTCCCCTGTTTCCCAGTGGCAAACATCAGCGCACAACCCTGTGGAGACCCACTGCTACTCTCATCCTCTTCATTTCCTGCCTTCACACCTCTGCTCAGAGCCGCTACAGGTCACTGACGGACAGGAAAGCGTGTGCAATTTCACTCCTAATGTCAGTCCGCTCGGGTCAGGGAGCTTGGATGAAGGCAGCGCAGAGAGGAGGGACTGCAGAGAGGAAAAAGAGCTTAGCGATGTCACGCAAACAGAGCACACCTATCAGAGTGTTGGAGTTTCAACACCCACTCAGCCTGTCTACTCGGCTCAGAGCCCATCAAGTTCTCCTGGATACGTCAACACAGACTCTATAAATGTTTTTAATTTCCGCTCTGTTCTGGCGGAGACTGCCATGCCTGCCTCCATCGAGGAGGTCTTTCCACATCCATCACAGCCCTCTTTAAGCCATCACTACAGCCCACAGGAGGAGACACCTCTGGGCCTGCTCGAGGATGTCTACAGTAATCAACATTATCAGCAACATCATCACCGGCCAGTTCAGGCAGGACGAATGCCTGCACCTCACTGCCCTCGGCCCGATGCTCTCCCGCTTCACCTTTCTGGGCCAAAAAGCTTGTACAGGCAGTCCTCTGAAGGCCGCTACAGCAGTCTAGGTTTAAGGCACCCTTTGTCACCTCAGTACAGGCGATACCATAGAAATGAACACCTTATCAGTGGCTGCCACAGGCAGCAAGGGCAGTGGCAGAGGTCAGATGATAGAGTAGCCGGGCACCCGGCCATCCGGAGGGCTCGCTCCTTCCATGCCCCCCAGATTAGTCACTACGAGTTGGCAGAGACAGAAGTCCTGCCCCCTGACACCGTGTTTTATGTCGAGCAGACGGCAGGCCAGGAAGCACCTTATCAGAGGCTGATACACACCGGCCTTCATCCCGTGCGGCCACAGTTTGAGGACACCCGTGCCGACTACCACCGCGGCCCCTATTCAAATGTGAACCCGGTAGACGGCTCTCATTATTACATGGAGCCCCGCCGGCAAAGCGGGATCCGACACAGCAAGTCTTACACCGTGCGTTCCACAAGAGAAAGCGGACAATCAGATTACTACAACTACCCGCCGCAGCGCGTTCCTCCCGTGAACAGAGAGCTTTTCATAGAAAGCAGGGACACTCTCGTTTATGAGGCGAGAGATGCCGAAGTTTTTGAAAGAGTCGTATATCAACCAGTCATGCAGGAGAGTAAATCCAGACATAAAAACACATATCCAGCTGCGTCTCCTTGTGAGAGTCCTGTCTCACCCGCTGACACTAGAAGTAGAGACATAATGCACACAAGAAGCAAGTCAGACCCCGGAAATGCCTGCCTCCTCTCCGCTGACAAGATGCAATGTGTTACATCCCCGACTTCCCAACACGTAGACCCCGAGGTGACCAGGCGGCAGTGCGGTCGCCGCTCGGGCGCGGACTCGGGGCCATCCAGGAGGATTCACATCAAAGAAGGTTCCACTCAGCAGCAGCAGCCGCTTCGCAAAGTGCCCTCGCTCCCAGAAAGAGCCTGTCCTAATCTCAAGAACATCGAGCACAATGACAGAAGCCATATGCGAGGTCATGAGCGCGATCGATTAATGACGCCCAACGCTGTCCACGGCTACTCCGGTGTTGCGAAACCCAGCATCCTCAGGAGACCCGCGAGGTCGCAGAGCACCAGAGAAAACCGCCACTACTACCATTACCATGCGAAATCCCAAATGGATCCCGAACATCTGGGTTCTTTTTCCAACAGAAGGACTCAGAGCACTAAAGTCAGGCCCACACACTATGACCACATGGAGGGGTATTACGCAGCACCCAAACCTAAACCCACAAGATCCGTTAAAGCCGCGGCAGGATATTTGCCTGGCCAGGGCTGCATGTCTCCCCACGGGCACAGACTGTTGTCCCAGGCTCTGGGTCGCGAGGCTTTTTATCACGCGGCACTGAGATCAGAAGCCGGGGTCTACGAGTGATTGTGACCACTGTTTTTTTTTTTATTTTTTATCTTGATTCCACATTGGGGCCAAAGGAGAATAGCACTTTATCCTCAGCCAGACCAACAGACTGTTGCTTTTGAAAGTGTGTTTATTTTAACCTTCAGGAAGCTGCTACAGAAAGTGTGAAGTGAGGCTGCTGCTGGGGATCACACCGCCAAGCATTAGTGGCAGTTTCCTATTTTTCAGTGGCTTCTGGGGAAGCTGGAAGGCAACAAAATGAAGCGTATGCAGGTATTGTTTTAAATCTTAAAGCATGTACGAATAGGAGGCGATTTTAAAAAAGAACTTATTTAATGTCCAAGCAACGCGACGAGGGGCCGACAAGGTAAATTAACTGGTTTTATTAATATAATTTTAACGTTTAGAATGTGTATAAAATAACAGTAATTTCAAATGTATTATATTTCTATAAATAACACACAGCTAACATGTGGCCAGTGTACTGTACATTTGTTTTTTTTATTCCAGTCTGCTCAGACTTCAACAAGCACTTTTAAGGATAACTGTGTATGAAACACATTGTCTTAACGTGGTATACATAAAGCCTCTTGATATACAGCTTTTTCTCTTTCCTGTAAGAAACGGCTTGCTCAGAATCCTTGTTCGATGCGAAATCAGCACTTTTCGGGAGGGGTTGGTGAGACGGAAGATAACCTCATGCTTTCTAACGTTACTGCTTTTCTTTTCCTTTTTCTTTATCACACATTATATATTGCAAAATAACGAGTGCTATGATTTTTAAGCTCAAGCGCACCACGTGGAGTCATACCCTTAAGTCGGCTCGTGCGATTCGGTGAAAAGTGTATTTCGTGTGACATTGTGCTTTTGTCACAAAAATTTGCTCTTCATTGGGAAATTTTAACAGTGTGGTGTTTTTACATGAAATGCGATGTTTTATTCATTTAAAAAGAAAAAAATGCTGTTTTAAATTCTTCATGTAGACGAGGATATTCTGTTAAGACATGTTAAATGAGTTATTTTAGTGAGAGTCAGAAAATAAAGATATATTATCAATGATTGCAGTTCGTCAAACTCTTATTTCATGCCTATATTTACGCGTGGCACCTACGTTACCCAGAATGCAACAGTTGGCTGCAGTGTTCAGTGGCTGCTGTTGAAGAAAGACTTTAATTGATTTCCAAGGGTTTCTGCAGTTTTGAAAAACAATTCTCCTTGCTACGAGATATGCCTTTGTCCTTTCTGTAAATTGGCAAAACTAATTGTTCCATCCATTCATCTATTTTTCTTCCGCTTATCCAATTCAGGGTTGCAGGGGGGAGGGGGATGGAGCCAATCCCAGCTGCCGTAGGGTGAGTGGCACAACTCTCAGAAAATACTTTAGTTCCAAGGTCTGAATTGGCCCACGGTTAATAGGTGGCATTGTTTTTTGAAGCATTAAAGCCCTTCAAACCAGTGTAAAATAAACCAGTCTCTCCCTACGATGCATCCCTTAGAGTCGAAGGCAACAGAGGTCTGGTAGCCTCACGTCTTTCTGGCCTAATGCTCCCTGACTTTTACTCTCCCTATATTATCATACTTGTAGGTTTTAAGGTATTTGGGGCCATTTGAAGGATTTTGCTGAGTCACAAACTCTCCTTGCAAAGACGTGCAAATGCAAAGTCAATTTAACCTGTGACCCACTCATGCATCGGTGGGTGGGGG
>VOQJ01044012.1:0-17512 GCA_015052665.1 Apistogramma diplotaenia
AAGGGGGCTTGGTAATCATGTAATGGATTTGTAAAGGGGGGGGGGGGTCATAAGAAAACTTTACAGTATGGCCAGAGAAGCTTATTAAAAGGGATACTGGATCTTGATTTGGAGAACTGAGTGTGCTGTTGATCTGCTTCCACCCTGCAAGTACAGAGCAATGAATATACTGTATATAAAATAGCCTCTTCTTTTATTCAAAGTCAGTGCTTGTTTTACTACTGTATTTTAGCTGCTGTCACTAATGACTGTAGCAGGACCACTTTTAGTCCAGATGAGCAACACACAGATTGTGGTTGATTCTTTAAAAAATAACCCTGATTATCATTTTCAAGCAAACTCTTTAAGCTTGCTTATACTAATTAAACTTCCCCCCTTGTTTCCAAAAACAATAAAAGTAACAATGAGCACCACAAATGTTCCCAGGATGTTTACCAAAACCTGGGATTGAGTGAATAAATGGTTCATCGAGGACACTCACAACAGTCCCAGTGTCGGCACAGTGGTCAAGACACAGTTGAACTAAAAACACATTATACCTTGTACCAATCTGCAGTTTCACACTTTTTATTGGAAAGTTTTTTTTCTTCTCTTTAGTGTTTTGTTTGTTTGTTTTTAAGAACTTTTTGTGGAAACTAAGCTAAGATATTCTTTGGATCATCCCGAGGGATTACACTTCTGGAAGCAGATGTTGTTTTCATTGTGATTTTTTACATTTGTGCGAGCGCCATAACAACAACGACAAAAAAAAACAATCCACTAAAATCTGCTGCCAACTCTGTGGGATGGGCAGCAGATTCTTAGAGGCATAGCTTAAAACTTGGTCAAATAAAAGTAAAGCTACCCCACTCACCACAGAGGTGAGTGATAAAATATATTTAACGATCAGCAGAAATAACACTGTATAATAGTTTCACAAGACAGAGAATTTACGGAGAGTAAGTGAATGAGGTATATATTAGACTTGAGCGTATATCTTCATGGAAACTGTTTTAAAGATTTTCAATTCAACCAAAGCAGCGCTTCACTTTCTTTCAAATCAAAGCATATTCTTTACATAAGCATGCCTTTTGCGATTATTGCAAATTCAATGTGTAATTTATTATAAGAGTGCATGAGCATCATCCTGCTTCTCCCAAAGATGAAGTTTAGTTCTGGCTGAATACTTGATTTCCATGATTTGCAGTGCGTGCCTTCACTAAACCTTTTATGACTACATTCATAATCTTTGGTTAAACATCTCCTTGAGGGCAGAACTGGGTACCGCATTGTATTTTCTAATGTTTCTGACTGGTGTTGTTCCACAAACAATCGCTCAGAGCTTCTGTCCCTTGCCAGACTGGTCAAAGCCACTGCCCACAGCAATCTCCAGAGTATCCTCTAGCTCTTTCAGGAAGAGCCCCCTTATGCAAAGTATCATCCAGGCTGGGTTTTCTCATTCCTCCCAGGATCCAAAAGTGAGATCGAGTGTTTCATTGACAACTGCGGAGCCACATGCTTTGCAAGCTTTAGCTTAAGCAAGGTGTAAATTGGGTCCCATGAGGACACAAGCAGAATATCTGAGAAGTAATCAGTTGTTGCAAGATTAAGACTGTGGCTGTACCAGCTTGGGAAAACTTCTCGCTTGAAGAGAAATATAAATAATATAAAAGCTTAAAGATATCATTATTAGTGAGAAATCGTTAGTTTTACATCCTCGGTAATTGCGTGTTGGAGGCTGCCTTTTAAACCTTACAGCAGCCAGTTAAAAAGAGGAACCTTTTCTTTTTTTTTTCTTTTTTTTAATTGCAAAATAAAGTTACAAAAATGGCCAATTTTGACCAAAGCGCGACAGAAAGGTTAAGCAGAACAGAGAAACGAGACAGCGAGTAATTACTGCGCTATCACTGCGTGATCATCTGAGCAGCTGCTGGAAAGGCAACACGAATGACAGTGTGACACATATCAGCTGAAGATGTATGAAAACCACCCAGCTCTGTGGCAGTTTTATAAGACCTGTAAATGTGATACTAATAACATCTTCAATATCCACCCACATGTCATGCACTAATGCTGGCAGTACTAAATCTTTCTCCCTCTCTCTTTTTTTTTCCCTCGTGCACACGTACGCTGCACACCGTAACCTCGCTCTCCGCTGTCTGTCTCTGCATTTCATGTCTCACTTTTGCTCGAGCGACTTGAACGGGCAAATGTTCAAGAGCATACATCAATACACACACAGTATGAAAAGCGATGGTGGCACGTCAAGCTGTGTGTGTGCATACATGCATGCTGTTTAAATAGTGCATATGGACTAGGGGCCACACGACAGCTTGATCTTTCCTGGATCACTGCACCCTGGCTGAGCCATTGTTCCTCTGACACCCCTCTTACATACACAAACACACGTTCCCTTCCCTTCGCTGGCCTTTCCCTAACAAGCTTCTTGCTCTCTTCTCCTCCTTCCATCTTTCTTCCTTATGCTCTAACTCCATCCATCCATCCATCCGTCGTACTGTTTCTCTAATTGAAATACTACTGGGGTCCTTATTACCTCTCTCGCTCTCTATAGTTGGGCTGGGATTGATAGAAGAGGACGACTGTGCCCAGCTTAAAATACTACAGCAGCGTGGTCTTCTCAACCTGTTAAGTAACACTCCTACATCTAGGCTGAAGACTTTTAATCATGACATGTAGAAACTGCTGTCAGCTCTCTGCAAATCAGTCATCACAAGCTCAGGCCACTGCTCGGCTAGGGAGAAAGGGCTAATGAGGAGGGGGAAAAAAGGAAATAATCATAAAATATGTAGATTGGGTTCAAGAGTAGGTCAGAGATAACAGGGTTCCTGAAGTTGCTTTGGAAGAAGTGAGAAAAACCCTACAGAGGTGACAAAAAAAAAAGAGATGGAGGATTCTGTATTTACTTTCTTTTCTCTCCACTCCTCAGCGTCATACATTGTACATTCCTACTTCGCATGCTCTGCCATGCTCCATTTGGAGTCACAGATGCCTCTGTCACTGGGGCAGCATTCATTTGGCGCGGCCCCCGGGTGACTGTGTCAATATTTGTAGTGAGTGCCATTTTGGTTTGGGGCGCCTCTATAAGCATGACTGGGCTTGGGCAAGGCTAAAGCTAAAGGAAAATCAACAGGAAGCAAAAACCCCGGCTCTATAGACTCACTACGTACAATTAATTAAGCCTTTTGGCAAGAAAAGTAAAAGGATGGGCCTCCTTGGGAATAGATAGGTTGGAGTTTCAAGAGGATGGGGAAGAAGGGGGGGGGGCGCTAAACAAAACAAATTAATTGTCTTGAATTGCTGGGATAATTCACATCTCTGATTAATATTGATCGCACGAGGGATAAGAAACTGCCACAATACAACCATAGAGAACAGTTAATTCACCGAGATTCTGTGTTAATAACTCTTTGTGCAAAGATGAAAAAAGGAGGCTTTGCTGGGCAATGACTGTGCAATTTGAGGTTCTTACTCGGTGCTCATTAAGCTGTGTGTTTGTGACTAACTGCATCCCAACAGTAATATTTGCCTTTTATGTAATGTTTTTCATAATGTGTGACCCCTGGGATGGAGAAAGAGCAAGAGCTGGCAGATTGTATTGATTCAGAGCATCGAAAGCTGTGTTTTTACAGGAGGGCCCGCAAGGATTTCCTTAAGTTCATGATTGCTTTTACTCAGCAACGTACAGTACCTGACGAATCGTACTTTTTCATTCACAACCCACCTCTGGAACCCCGTGACAGCTTGTGTTTGTCTCTCTCTCCTTGTTTCTGTAACATTACCATGGACACACTCCAAAGCACCTTCTTCTATCCTTTTACTCACTTGAATTATGTAATGGGAAATGTCCAAGTCACCATTTTTCAAAGAAACACACACACACACACGGAGTGGCTGCCCTTTGCAGCTCACACATAAAAAGGGGGGCTGGTTCCATTGTGTAACTCTGTGTTCAGAAGGTGCAGACTCATCTGCCTCAGCACATTGGCCTCATCATCAACAGAGTGCCCTGCTGTTACACCCATCACCCCCTCCGTTACTACTCTATACAGGGGAGGATGCTTTGTGTTTGCAGGCCAACAAGTGGAATGCTCTGCTCTGCTGAAGCAGAAGGAAAGAGCCTTTTCGGTGTGGTCTTACAGGAGCTGATGTGTTAATGTGCATCCAGTGTTGTATGTGCAAACTTGGGAGATATACAGTGACTCCTGCACCCAAGGCCAGCATGTGTTTTTATAGCTGGAAACAATAAAATAGCACAAAGGTGGACTTTACTGGAGGAATTAGGTTGGAAGCTACATGGAATTCCAATGATGTTTCCAGTTTCTGAGATCTTATCCTTTGTAAAAAGACGGAAAAAACAAACCCCTTTATGACAAAGAGCTCGAAATTATCTCAAACAGGGGCATCTCATTTCCCCGGGCTACTGTTATGAATAATATGAGTTTTTGGAATGTGCATGGCTTGCCTGTTTAAATAAAGGTTGAAAGAGAAAAAATCTGATAGGCATTCAGGTCTAACATGCTCTGATTTTATGTGTTGCCACTTTTCATGTTTCATTAGTCCTGTGTGAGGCTGTTTGCTACATGTGTGATGTATTCGTGTGCATGTGTGCGCGTGTGTCTGTGTGTGTGCACAGAGAACCTCCCCAGGTCCAGTGGCTTGTCAAAGCTGCAGCATGTGCATTTTTGGAGGAAGTAAAGTGGACAGATGGAATTCCAGCTCAGCAGCAAATGAGATAGATTCACACTGTGACAGGTGTGTACGTTGACAGGGCAGAGTTGCCATGGAGATGATTAAACGAATCCCAGTGGTATGGACCCGTCATCATGTTTTCTGTACATGTTAAAATGTTAAAACGAAGACTAATCGAGACTGATAGTGCGTCTCTTTGTGAGTTCAGATATTGGTGTGCAGCGCAAAGATAGCGAGACTGGTCTTTCATTTCTATTTCGTCACAAATGGGTGAGTGAAAAGATCCCCCATGTGTTGCATTTAAATGTAAGGCATAGCCAAGCAGTTGTTGATGCCTAAACCTCACCAGCAAGCGACTGCTAATGTAAAAAAAAAATGACACAAGGTCAAAAACGCAAAGCTGAAAGGGACATGAACTGCTGTCTTCTGGCTGACTTAATCCTCTCCAACCTCCAAATGCAGATTTCTTTTCATTCTTACATCTCAGAGTAAAGTCCTATGCCGCCCGCATTCAGCACTACATGCCGGAGGACAGCTTGTGCATGTCTCCAACATATGATAGAACATAAGTATTTGATGCCCTTAGATGAAAACAAATTTGCTGGTCATTGAGAGGAAAAAAAATAGTTACAAGTGGTGAAATCTTGTGTGAAGTGATCCTCCAGTTTAATATAACACCTACTGTAGAATATCATCATTGATGTAACATAAACAGAAATGCCAGTCTTTTTTTTTTCTTCCACATATTATTCCTTCTTTTCCAAGATTATAGATTAATAGTCCACATCTCTAAAATCGATTCAGCTTATGTTATGGGGCGTGGGGTTTTGCCACTTTGGTTTTTATTTAGAAGGTTTTCAAATCAAACCTTTGTGACCAGATCACTTCTCTATTTTCCATTGCTCCTGAGTCTGTATGTGGCTGTCCACACTTCTTGGAATGTTGGACTCCAATCATGCCCCCAATACATTGAAAAGGTATAGCTAGTCCAAATGATAAGAGACCTGCTTGAGGGGACATTACACAGAATATATGTAATAGCTCCTGCCAGTTTTGATCTACTTCACCAGAATTTCAATCTCGGACTTATATAGAGGTCTTACAGGTTATATAAGTGGTCCAGAGTGGTAGTGAGTGGAGTGATGTGATTTTGTGCAGTGGAGTCGCTCTTTTGTGGCTTTGGCTTTCTAAGCACATTTGGTTGTTCTTGCGATTTGCTTTGTCTTTGGGTCACTTACATCCCCAAAATGGAAGTACAGATGTTTGCTTAAACAGCAGAAAGTGACTGTTTGTGATGCTTGTTTGTGACAGTTCAGACTGACTAAATCCAGGCTTTACAAGGAGCTCCCGATGTTTCTCTCCTTTCCCTTCAGACCCTCATCTTTTGATGCTGTCGCTGCACATTCATCTCGCGGAGTCAGATGCTACTTTACAGCTTGGGGTAAATACAAAATTGTGCTAAAGTTAAACCATTTTCACCCTGAGTTGATGTGTTATTGTTTCAGAATTGTTAACTTTGTGTGCTTTTGTGTCCCTTTTTTTAAATTTCACTTTTGGGTTGAATAACACAGCTGAAATGTGGCATTGTTTGTCTGAAGCAACTTTTCTCCCAGGATGAGGGAAGAATAAGTGGGAGCAGCTGCTGAGCAGGGAGTGAATACAAAATATTTTGAGCAACCTGCCTAAATAGTTTTTTGTACTCAAACCATAGGCTGTATATGAAAGATGGACACAGGTTTACGCACTTGCACTTTGAAGCTGGGAGTTGAGCATTTTGGGCATCTTGTCTTTGTTTTACCTTAAAACCACATGAGTGACGGATCTTAATGTAAAGGTCACACAAATTTGTGTGTGCGCACGCTCAAAGTTTGTATCACAATGTATTCAAACCATCATTCCCTGCTTTATTGTCAATTTTACTCTAAATGGAACTATAAACTACAATAAATGAAAATGTATTGTATTAAAAAAAATACTTAGGAATGAAAATGTGACCTTAAATTAAAAATCTGTGTGCAACAAGAGAAGTCGCCCTCTGCTGGTCATTGGCTCACAGCAAGGCATCACCCCCTCTCAGGTCGCGGGGGTTACACTGGCTTCCCTTTTTGAGGTTACAGTTATGTTTACTACACAATCTGTGACCGCATATACAGTAAAATGCTTTAATAAAAGACTTCAATCTATAATTACAGCATTTCCTTGTTATCACTGACACGTTTGTTTTTAAGGGCAAACATGGCAGCTTGAAATGCTTTAAAAATGAATAATTGTGCTCCGATTTCCACAGAGTACATAAGAGAAATATGAAGCCTTGTGGATCCAGACTATGTTCCCTTCACAGAAGCATTGTGTAATTTATTGTCTCCCCACTAAACACTGTGACTAGAGTCTCATCATCATGTGGTCCTCCCGTTACCTTCACAGCAATTAGACAGGTAGATGAAGTGAGAGTGTTGCTCAGGCCAGCAGTGTAATTAAACCTGGAGTGAGAGGCCACTGTGCTCCTATGAAGCAGTAGCCCACACAGTGTGTACAGGCATTACACAGTCCCAATAGTGTGGTCTTCATCGACATTGTATCTGTGGTGTCTAGATGCTGAATATGCAGTGCAGTGTTGGGAAAAAGTACACACACATACACACAAATGCATGGTCATAGCAAACCCTGCTTTTGAGCTTACTGTAATATATATATATATATATATCTCCTTGTGCTCTGAACTCAAATTTGCTAGCTTTATAAACTAAACTATAATGATACCTTTCGTAAATCTTGCAGGAAATTCAGAGCTCCAGAAAGAATAGGTGGAAGCTTTGATTTGTTGCCTCATAAGTGCGCTCTGCTGAAAACCACTCCCACGAGTGTGCTCTGCTGATATAGAGGTGGTTTGGTTTGCAGTAAACAGAAGCTGCAAAAGACCACAGTGAGCTGTTTGCTGGCAACATTTTTGTGACGTATCAATTGGACAAGATGACGATGATGATGATGGTGCTGACTGGAAACTGATGTGAATATACAGTGCAATTGTCTGGTTCACTGCTTAAGGTAGAAGCTTCACATATCTGCAGCTTTAGTTGTTGTTGTTTTTTTTTTTCCTGGTTTTCAGAAATGCACAGTGATTTTTCTATCGCTGATCGTTTGTAACGCATTATCTCCAGTGCAACCTCAGTGCAGGATTATAAAACATCTTATACAGCAGATGGTACAATTAGAGGTAAAAGGTTTCTGTGTGTGGAGGATTGAAATATTGTTTCAGCCATTGGGAAACAAATCCTAAAATATGTTAGTGGTTCTCTAATCAAATAACTATACTATACTAAGTCTTTCACAAGGTTTTAGTTTGGTGTTTGTTGCTCGTGTTTGAGCCCCCACTCATCCCACTGTCCATAGTCACAGTGTCGTTTAAAGTAGCATTTTCTCACTAATGTTAACCATGTTTTCATATATGAAATGTTTTCATTTATGAAATGAATAAAAAAAAAAAAACATCCTCTACAGTGGCATCCTGTCTCTGCAGGAGCAGAACTGCATTCTTGTTCTCGATATCGATCTTACTCGTCTTTGTTGAATTAACACTTTTCTCTGAAGCCTCGCACGGTCTGCACAGTCACACTCGTGCGTGTTCTCTTTTCAGCAGTGACAGCTGCAATCATACACACTGAGCCACACTGTGCCACGTGAAATCATACAATTACAGTTCCACATCTGCAGATGCCATTATCCAAGATTATTTCTTGAGCTATACCTTTCTCCAGAAGGGCCCCCGGGGTTGTTTTGCTGTTCTTCTTGCTGGTTGGCGTTTGCAGAGACATGTAGCTTTATTGACAATAAAGCTCCGGTGTACTGTGTATTGTGGAAAAATGAATGATTTCTTAAGATGGTAAAGGTGCGCTGTATTCTAAAGCACAGAATACAATAGTAAAAGCTTGGTGTAAACACAGTAGCTGCGATGGAGAGTTAATAAATGCATTAACCTATTTGAACTTGAATTTAAGATGTTTTAACCTAGTTTATGTACGTGGCTACAGCTGACTTGCCAGTACGAGCTCTCAAATATAACATCTTCTGTTACATATTGAGCTTTTTTATTGCATCTGCAGGTGGTCACTCCACAGGAACATTAAAGTACTTTGCAACTTTGTGTATATACGCTCTAGTGAAGAAGAAAATCCCTGGCGATGCTTAGATAGGTTTTATTGCTTGCGGCCTGACAGAGTTTTAATTCCCCTTGCGGTTTCAGTATCATAGCAGCCCAATCTCCTCTCAACACACCATCAGCACCTTTTTCCAGGACCCAATTTAGCCGGTGATCCTAAAAGTAGCAAGTTGGAGACCTGGGAGAGTCAGAATGCCGCTCTTCATGGAATACCACCTTAGTACCTTAAAGGAATAGACCCCATCAGAATGTAATTAGATGCTGCCAATCTTTTACAATCGCCGGGGAGCACGGGGCTAGTGGGTCTTTTAATGGAGATGATTTTTATACACTTCCTTGGGTAGCAGAGCAGAACTCATCCTTTCAAATCGGCATGTTAGGCCTCAGAGTATTTTGTCAAAATACCTGTTGTTAAGATTCTACCCAGTTGGATCTGATGTGGTGGATGAAGCTATGTTAAATTACACATCTTGTCAAAAAAAAAAAAAAAATCAGACAGTAACATGGACTTTAAAAAAAGGAACCCAGAGGAAAGTGTTAATCTTTTGTGATAAATGCTGAATACCTGTTTTTTGTTCCTAAATGAATATCACACCATCCAGCATGCGTTCTGTGATAAGTGTCTAGGAGTTCCAACTGGCACATTTTAAATTTCTCAACAGCAGTATGATTAGGAATTTATAGCAGCTGATGGTGTCTTAAACCCTGATGTAAAATGTGTTTTAAATCTAATAGAGCTTAAGGTATGATGGGAATGTAGCTCATGGGACCGTTGCTTCTATTAAATCTGAAGCCATTCCAATGCTCAGCGCTGCCATCAAGCCTCTTGGGCAATTTATAACATGTAGAATGCACCAACTATCAAATGATCTGCATCTGGAGGTACAGTAGTACCTGCAAAGCAGCAAATCTATAGGCCCTGATTTGGCCTATATGCCTGGAGTATAGAGCATTCTAATGCTGCACCTGATGCATATCTAAAGATAAATGTAACTAAATTTGTGTTTATTTATGGGTATACTGTATATGCTGAAGGCTGTCCAGAGTGAAAGCCACTGTCAGAGCAGCACAGCAGAAGGTGGCAGTAGGAATAAGAAGCTACTGTCATTATTAACCCCTCACTGAGTCGAGTGGAGCAGGCAATTACAAGCAGTCATATGTCTGTCACATAGCTCTGCGTACATACACATGCACGCGTGTACACACACACACACGTTTTTGCTTCATCCCTAATCATACTGTATTCGCCAAGGTAACACCTGGAAACACAAGCAGTCACACTACCACCTTTTAAACAAACTCCTGTTAGTCACACATACATAAAAGAGTATCTAGAGACGAGCAGGAGCATTAAGTAATCTCATGCGCACCCACTTCCACATTCACTTTCAAATTAAGTATTATAAAGCGAAACTGTTGGCTTCTTTATAGTCTGTTTTTCTACACGCATTCCACCACACACATTTCTGAAAAGGTTTTTCCCTTTTCAGAAAATCTGTCTGCTGTGCAACATTTTCCCTCTGTTTGCTGCAGTCATGACTGCTGCTTCCCCTCTATGCTGTCTTATAAACAGGCCACCCACACCAACTCTCTCCTTTGTGCCGTCTATTTCGGGGTGTTAAGCTGCTGAGCATGGCCAAACCTGCTCACAGCAGTATATCTGATCAAATCAATACCTATTTCTCTCTCTAACACTTCTTCTATTCTTTCCCCTCGTTTCTGAATGCGGTTAACCACGATCGGATGATTGGAAGGCGATACATCCACTGGGTCTGTCTCGTCTGTGCGAGATGGCTAGATTAGCGATGGGGAGAGTAAGATCAGTGAGATGGCTTTGCCGTGCTGCACCGCGGTAAGGTGTCAGCAGATCCATAAGTGTTAGAGTTACGTTTGGAAGCCAACCCAAGCTTACTGGACTCACTCAGGATTCAATGTAACGCCTCTGTCTCGCCTTCCCTTCACGTTCCCTCCTCATGAGGCCAGTGGAGGAACAGATTGAGATATCTTGTAACAATCAGCAGCATGTCAGCCATTTTCCAGTGTTTCCTTCCATCAGTTTTGTCTGTCAGATGCCCATATTTCTCACAAGAATCCATTCCCACCTCTCCGTGCTTTCCTGTTGCTGTCTCATTCCCATTCGCTCCTCACACTTGAAAGTGTTGTAATTCATTTGCATCTTCTGTAAGAGCATAATCTTGTTTTGTTCTCCCATCGATCCTTTTTTTTCACACCTCTCCATATTAATAACTTCCTCTTGCTATGTAATGCTTATTATTATCTCGGCACAAGGTATGGGGGCAAACCTAAAAATAGTAGTTGCTTTTGGGGGATGGGAGGGGTGTCATCTCTATTCCAACATCTTTTTTCTGTGTCCTTTTAGCAGCCAAGTTTTAATGCTTTGGCTCGGGTCCTACGCGTTTTAGGAAAATGCGATTAAACAATATTTCATTAATATAGCGTGTCCTATCGCAGCAGACTAAACATATGCGCTCAGATTAGCCATTTATTCACAACTTAGCAAGCACATGAACACAACACGAGTATACAGTATGTGTGAACCTTTTATTTTTGCCCTTTTATCAACATCTAAGGACTCTTAGTCTGCCTTTACATGTGTACCTCTGTGTATAGCTGTCCATTCCAATATCTCCTTCCCGTGTCAGTCGCCTCTGAGTTCTCAACCTACACTCCATACTCACTTAAAAGTTTTGTTCCCTTTTTGAAAACAGCCTGTGTTAGAGGTTTGTTTTCCTTCTTTCTCTTACCCGGTATGTTATTTTTGTGTGTCTTTTAGTATTTTCTGTTCGCAGACCTGCTGTTCTGGTTATGAGCCGGCTACCTTTGAAGAGACAGTTTTTTGAGTGTGGTTTTGAAAGTCCCCCGTGTGCCTGCAAACACACACATTCTTAAAGTCTTTCTCTTTGTCTCCCACTGTTTTCAAACTTCTTCACTCCCATTTGAAAACTGTAAAAACAAAAAAACAAACAAGAAGCAACCCTAATTTTCAACTGGGGGACAATAATGATTTTTCTCATTGTTTTTTTTCAGATATACACAACTTGCCAAGTGCTCCTCTACATACCAGTCAGTATTTCAGATTTCTGACACGGGGTATTTTTACTCCAGTTGCCAGGAACATACTGAAATCTCAGCTAATTTCCTCAATTTTCATTAAAATGTAGACTAGATGCCCTGTGACTGGATTGGATGGATGGATGTTGAGGGTATTTGAGGATGTCTTGAGGATGTCTGGGGACAATAGTATGTCAAACAAAAATAAGATATCCACTCAGTGGCTACTGATAACAGCCATTGTTCAGGTAAAGTGCAAATGTTTGTTGCTTTGTCTAGCCCTTCTCCTCTTCCAGCTCTGTCACGACTCATCGCCATCCCCATGAATTTCCTATCTCGGTGCTGGCTTTGTGGATTCAATCATCACGTATTTATGAGGAGCCCTTAAATGCACTTCAATTCTGGAGGCGTGGTGGTGAAAGAGATTTTCTTTTTCTATCCCACTCATCCTTTCTACGGATTTTATCTTTGTTGGCACTTATTCTCTCTATCTCATTTCCTGCCAACTTATATTCAACCAAAAGTCCAGTAAAGGAAGTAATGACATGACTGAAGCATGTACCCAATCAAGGGCGAGCTCTGATAGGGACCCTCACACATCCTCTTTGCTTGATCAGAATTTTGATTGACACCATCTCTCATATCCTGCTTTTAAAATGAGCCCACATTAAACGGATTTGTAGCCCTTCATTCGCGGGAACAGATTGTTGCTCTCTTTCCCAGAACATAATGAATCATAAATGTCAGTTATGGTTATGATCAAAATTGTTGTGATGGGTTCTTTTTGTCTTTTGTCAGTAAATGGCACCCATTTATGGTTCTTCTTGGCATACTCGGGTGCTGGCGTTCCAATTCATCAGGGTAACGAGCCCCCTTAAAGCAAAGACCGCTAGTTTAATGAAATCTGAAGTGTATAAACACATGACCACTCACTCCTAAGGAACTGCATTTATCAAAAAAAATCATATTAGCAATAACACTTTGGCAAATAAGGACAGCCATTTGTTGAATATGTATAACTAGATACTAGTTAAAGTTTGAAAAGCTTATTCAATCAGTAGCTATTATCAGTCGGATTAAGTTCTGATGCTTGAATTATTAATCAGAAAACCAGAACTTAATTTTAATGATGACAAGTGAGAATATAATGCTTATAATTAATGCAAAGACCTAAGCAAGACAAAGACAAAGTGCCTTGAGGGCATGCAAAGATCCAAGGCCACAGCCCGTCTCCACATGGAAGAGGCTCCTTCTGTATGCAGTTTGTATGTTCTCCCTGAGACTGCACTGATTCTCTCCAAGTACTCTGGCTTTCTCCAAAAGACCAACCTGTCAGGTTATCTGGTTATTCTAAGCTGGCTGTAGGTATGAATGAGAGTGTGAATGGTTGTCCATCTCTGTAAGTTAGGTAGGGTGTATCCCACCCTAGGAAGTTGAGATGGATAAGTGGAAGAAAATTGTTTATGTTTATGTTTGGGGAAAAGGTTTGCTGTTAAATAGACACTTTCATAATTTAAGCAATATTACAATCTTCTAGCTTTTCTGAATTTCCGAGATGATGAGTTCCCATCTGACTGGTCGCCTGAAAAGGAATGGCAGATTTATTAGTCCATTTATCCTTCAAACCATTCATTCATCCATTTTTCTCAGCTCATTAGCTAACCAGTCTAGTGGCAGCTGGGACTTGTCCCAGCTGACAATGGGTGAAAAGCCTGGTACCCGCTGACAGTTTAAAAGATGCGTGTACAATTGTGGTTACAAAGTTTACATACAGTCATCACAGACATGAATGAAATGATCATTTGGAGCTTTTAATGACTTCTTTGAACTGATTGTTTTTCCAAAGTGGAATAATTAAATAGCATGCATCTTTAATGACTTTAAAAAACAAGAATTGGGTGCACGAGTTTGAATACATTTTGGATTTTATACATACACCCCCACTAATATTAGGTGAAATGTCCCTTAACAGGTTGCACCTGAGCCAGATGCTTTTGGTAGCCATTATCATTTTGACAGCATATTTGACCACTCGTCTTGACAGAATTGGTAGAGATCATTTAAATTAGTTGGTTTGTTGGCAGAGACCTGGCCTTTTGTGGCTGGTGGTACTGGTAGATTGCTTGGAATTATGAAGGAAAACTGCGTCGAAATTCTAAAACTTCACCTCAGCTTGACAGCTAGATGTTCAAACTTGGACAGAATTGAATGTTCCTACAGGACAATGATCACAAACACACATCAAAACTGGCTTTGGAATTATTAAAGGAGGCTAACAGGCTAAGCTTCTGGGTTAGAAAATGAAGTCGACATGGAAGTGCCTTAGGCCTGCATCCTTTTTGATAACCAGCTGGGTGTGACTCCACTGATTGAAAAGAAAAAGACTTCTGGTTGTGTAGAAGTCTGTGGGAAAATGGCCCTGAGCTCCCCTACTTTGTGACCTCTGTAAACACTTCACTAATGACTTCATGGGCTCAGTCAGTAGTTTTAGGGTGTACTGAATAAAACATGAAGTTCATTTTGTAAATTGTGGCTATTATTTCAGTCAGAAAGAAGGATTATTATGGGATAAACTGAAGGAAAGTTCAAGAAGAATGATTTTGGAGGTTTTTTTTTTCAATCAGCAGCTTTTTAAAATAGGTTCTTTGCTTTATTCACTTAGTAACACTTAAGTTTCCAAACTACCTTATTTCTCAACATTCAAATATGTATTTCCCTCAGTGCAGATCAGTATAGTGTGTCTGGGTACTATGTCCATTTCTCATGATATTCTTATTGATTTCTAATATATTTTGTCCATCATACCAACATACCAGTTTAACCCCTTTCCAAAATATTTGCACTATCTATTATTTTCTGTTACTTTTTCCTTTTTTTAACTTTGATCTCTTAGCTGAAAAAAAAAGGCAATTTACTTATTTTTTACTATTCATTCCTGAGAGTAAAATCCAGGTTCAGCCCAGGCCAGCAAGTAATGAATTATGGCTGTAATATCTTTCACTGGCTGACAGCCAAATCTGATTGCTATACAGTTTTAAAGGTGTGTGTGTGTGTGTGTGTGTGTGTGTGTAGGTGTGTGTGTGTGTGTGTGTGTGTGTGTGTGTGTGTGTGTTTGTTTATCTGGGCTTGTCTGCATCTGGCTGATTGTGTGTGTTTGCTGTTTGAGTGGAATGATCTGTCATCACCATCCCTGTCTCCTTCCTGGCAGATTGTTCCATCATATGAATTTCAATAGAAATGCACAATTGCTTTCCTGTCATTTGCACAGACATGATTATACACCTTCGTAAACTATAACCCATTCCATTTCTGAGAGGGAAGGAGAATATCTTTAAACCTCAAGCACATTTAGTTTGAGGTAGTAGATAACAGTGTCGTAATTATGGCTTTTACGCCTGCCTAGATTAACTGTAGGGAATGAATTTACCTTTTAGCTTAAAATCTAGGACCAAATTCAAATTTGTTATGTCAAAAACCTTTGTATCAGAACTGACTGACTGACTTTGTTATTACTATTATTATTTTCAACCTGTCCACTTTCTTCCACTTATCCAATTCAGGGTCACATCACGTCTTTTGTCATAATAGGACAAAAGATAGGATATACCCAGGAAAGTTTGCCATTCTGTTGCAGGGCTAACAGGACAAACAACCATTCACACTCACATTCACACCTAAAGGCAATTAAGAATCATCAATTAACCTCACCCCATGCATGTCTCTGGGCTGTGAGAAGAAGCTGGAGTGCCTGGAGAGAGCAGACACGGGAGAATATGGAAACATCACACAGATAAGATTTAAACTCAAGACCTTCTTGTTGTGAGGCAATAGTGCTAACCATTACATCACTAATAATTATTATTAACAAAACCAATTATATCACTGTTTATAGTCAAATGGCAAACAAATGAATAATACATGCATACATTTATTGTTCTTGTTCTTCTCTGCAAGAGAGATCAGGTCCAACACATAATACAAGAGCCTACCCGTACAAT
Organism: Apistogramma diplotaenia; assembly: GCA_015052665.1. Taxonomy (NCBI): domain Eukaryota; kingdom Metazoa; phylum Chordata; class Actinopteri; order Cichliformes; family Cichlidae; genus Apistogramma; species Apistogramma diplotaenia. The sequence continues at coordinate 15,916 of VOQJ01044012.1, forward strand.
TTCCTCACTACTAATTACTTCACAATCAGCTGTTAGTGATATTATAACAAAGTGGAAGTGATTGGGAATGACAGCAACTCACCAATGAGGTGGTAGGCCAGGTAAAATCACAGGGTGGGGTCAGCAAATGCTGAGGTACATACTAAACAGAGGTCACCAAATATCCGCAGAGTCAATCACTACAGACCTCCAAACTTCATGTGGCCTTCAGATAAGCTCAAGAACAGCTTCATAGAATTGTTTTCCTTGGCTGAGCAGCTGCATCAAGCGTTGCATCACCAAGTGCAATGCAAAGCGTTAGATGCAGTGGTGTAAAGCACACTCTCACTGGACTCTGAGAAGTGTGAGTTATCATGCCAGATAGCACATCTCCACTGCTCTAGTCTGGCAATCTGGTAGATCGATCTGTGTTTGGCAGCTGCCAGGAGAACGGTACTTGTGAAGTGTAAAGTTTGGTGGAGGGGGGGGTTATGGTATGGGGTTGTTTTTCAGGAGTTGTCTCCTTAGTTCCAGTGAAAGGAACTTTTAATGCTTCAGCATACCAAGACATTTTGGACAATTCCATGCTCCCAACTTTGTGGGAACAGTTTCAGGATGGCCCCTTCTTGTTCCAACATGACTGCACACCAGTGCACAAAGCAGGTCCATAGGGACATGGATGAATGAGTTTGGTAGAAGAACTTGACTGGCCTGCACAGAGTCCTGACCTCAACCTGATAGAACACCTTTGGGATGAATTAGAGTGAAGACTATGAGCCAGGCCTTCTCATCCAACATCAGTGTCTGACCTTACAAATGCACTTCTGGAAGTATGGTCAAAAATTCCCATAAACACACTAAACCTTGTGAAAAGCCTTCCCAGAAGAGTTGAAGCTGTTATAGCTGCAAAGGGTGGGCCGACATGAGATTAAACCCTATGGATTAAGAATGGGACGTCACTCAAATTCTTGTGTGTGAAGGCAGACAAGCGAATACTTTTGGCAATATAGTGTACATGAGAGTTTGGCTCAAGAAGTATAAGCTCACTCCGCTCCCATCTGTCACACTTGCACTATTTCATTCGCTAACTGTTGTGAGCTCTGCCACGCATTTGTGTATGTTTCCATGTAAAAAAAAAAAAAAGCATGCACAAATCTGTATGTGCACGTTTCTCTGAGGGAGCAACCAAGTGTATCTTCCTTGTGTGAGTTAATAGGGCAACAAGACAGATTCATTACGGGTCCCTCATAGATATTCTACTCAGGGCTTTAAACATGAATAAACACTGACAACAGTGTAATTTATACAGTCAATTATTTTCCAGACACTTGTTTCTACAGGGTTAATGATTGCGACGGAGTGTCATTTCTGCGTACGACAAGGTTTTGTTCTTGTGATTTCTGTTTTTCTTAGTGGAAATTATACCTTTCATTCCTGTATTGTCACCACATGAGTTTTGTCCGTGTGCGTGCGCCGCAATCATCGTCTGACTTTTTGTTTCGCTTTGCGTTTGCATCCTTGTGCAGGTTGCTGCTCGACAATTAGAATGTAGATTTTTTTTTTTTCCCCCCCTCAGGAATGAGAGCACGTGCAGCAGTCATTACAAAGCAACAATGAT
>VOQJ01044014.1:0-11749 GCA_015052665.1 Apistogramma diplotaenia
GTCATCAGAGATGGTAGCATCCGGAGAACCACCAAGCAGGCCGCTGTCTAATAAACCCTCTCCTCGATCGCTGCACCAGTGCAGTCGGTGTAGAGCTCATGAAGGATTCCCCAGTCACATGCCTTTGGGGGTGAAAATACCGGTCAGTCTGAAATGCATTCTTAGGCTACGTTCACACTGCAGCCTGAAGTGACCCATATCAGATTTTTTTGTGAAATCTGATTTATTTTGCGTGGTCGTGCACATTTCCAAATATATGCAACTTGCATGTGATCTCCTGTGTGAACGGCAAGTGTAAGTGGGAGTAGAGGATGTAATAACGTCACACGTGCTCAGTGTTTGTGGAAGGAAACTTTGGTGGGCTGTTGTTTTTCTTCCTGCTTCTGCATAGTGGGACACGGAATAGTTTGCAGAGTATCACTTACGTGCAGGTCGGACAGAATGCAATCAAACTCAGGTTGCATTTGAAAAGATCAGATCTGTGTTGTTCAGACTGGCATGAAAAGATCAGATACAGGTCGCATATGTGCAAAAAAATGGGTTTGGGTCACATCAGGCTGCAGTGTGAACGTAGCCAATATTAAATACATGTTCACTGTGATGTCACAGTTGCTTTCTGTAAATTTCTATTAGGAAGACTTGAGCTGATTGGCTGTTCCCATCATCTTTATAGCTTCTTATAATTTGGTCATTTTAACATGGGGGTCTTTGGGGATTAACCTGTGAATCTAGTCTTAAGTGGTCATAAATAAAAATGCAGTTATTGGAACTACCTCCTTCATTTCAGCCCTCAAAACCCTGTTTGAGTATTACACAATGACAGGGAGGTAAGGTTCATACAAGTAGGTTTTAAGAGCTTTTATATGGACTGTGAAAGGTCTCCTTATAAAGCAATGCTGTGCATTAGCAACACATACCTGTGCTAGCAAACAAATCAGTTTTCCATTCATTTAGGCTCATTATGTATTCAGCCTTTGTCACTGTGTTGTAAAAACTGCAGTATTTTTTTTACATGACATCAACTAATCTTTTGCTCAGATTAAAAAAAAACATATAATCCTTTGTGCCTGCTGAGAAGTCCCCATCCGAGAAACTCCTCTCCCCCTCTCCTCTCGACACAGCCATCGTAATGAAGTGTCGCTCTTCCAAATTGCCCCTTTTAAATTATACATTCTGCTTAAACATGGAACGGATACTATTATTCCGAGACCAACCTACACCTTGGGGTCCGGATAGCTCTGCCACTCACTTATGCTCGCAGCGAGAGGGGCCGCTGTGTCTGCCAGCGGATGATTTATACCAATAAGAGGAGACCCCGGCGACCCCTGCTGTCACAAGCCAATCAGAATCCTGCTTATAGGCCGACCTCATAGTTGTTAAGGATAAGTTAATACAGTATGATGAAACACTAGAAGACATCCTTTTATGAAGTATTAACATCCTAACCCACTCAGTGAGATACAGAAAAATGTGTGTGAAGTATAAATGCCCTCTTCTGAACCGGTACTGTGTCTTATGCAAATACTTGGCGTTTCTTTATTCCTTATGCTAATTATGGCTCAGTCTATCTGTGTGTTAAAGTGCTGCTAAAGTAATCCCTCAGCTGCTAAGGTGGATGAACATCAGAGACCTCAAAGGAGACATGTTGCACAGCAAAGGTGGCTATCAGCTCAGTTCAGTGGATTACAAATACAGTACACAGAATATGTGTTCCTTTCTTTTCTTGATCTGTTAATGTAAATTCACCCAGGAGTACATTCATCCCTCCTTTCATGCTCTTGTAAATATTTCTTTGTGTTCTGTAGGCTCCTCCGTTGTTCTGAATATGAACATTTTAGATTCTGAAAGGCTGCAACAACTTTATCCATGAATCTTTAGCAAGGATGCTTAAAACACCCGTTACCCGCCCCCACCCACTGCATCTGTCCCGCCTTTCTCCCCAGCACCAGTCTTTGAATTTTACTGACATTTACAGAAGAAATATAAAGTTAATATATAACTAACTGCATTATAACACATTTAATCTGTCTCAGCTGCCTCACACAGCACTACATGTTCTGTGGCCTGTGGCTGAAAGGTGGGAAAGGTAAGAACAGATCTAGACTGCTGTGAAACACATATTTAATTTGCAGCAACCTACAGATATTTAAAACAAAGTATTTAGTATCAGAATCAACAGAAAGAACAATAAAGGTTTTAAATAGATCAGAAGAAACTATCCCTGCTTTTGACGATGGCTTTAATTGGCACCGCTATTCAGGCCCTACCGTTGCGATAGTTAGCTAGCATTGACTGCATGGGCACAGCCAGTGTTAGCTAACTATTCCAAACGTGCTTTTGCCAAGTCGCAAACTGTGTACTTTCTGTGATCTTTGTGTATATGTCTGTTAGGGCTGTATTCAACCCCCCAAAAATAAATAAATACAGCCTAATATTTTGTGTCTAAAGTTATACTTGCCCACTTAAATTTTCAGTCTGCCCACCCAGCTACAGTGGACTAGAACTGGGGCTGATTTTCTGTATTAGCACTGCTCAAAAAAATAAAGAGGACACTCAAATAACACATCCTAGATCCAAATGAATGAAATACTCACATTGAATACTTTGTTCTGTACAAAGTTGAATGTGCCGACAACAAAATCACACAAAAATCATCAATGGAAATCAAATTTATTAACCAATGGAGGCCTGGATTTGGAGTCACACACAAAATGAAAGTTGAAAAATACACTACAGGCTGATCCAACCTTGATGTAATGTCCCATAAACAAGTCAAAATGAGGCTCAGTATTGTGTGTGGCCTCCACTTGCCTGTATGACCTCCCTACAACGCCTGGGCATGCTCCTGAGATGTAAGCTAATTATACCTGCTTGTGTACATACATGGGGACAGCTGTGGAATGCAGAAATGATTAGTTGTACTTATTATTCTATTTTCAAGTCTTTAAACAGCAACAACCAAACTGGATAGAATACAGACGTCTGAACAGAGCCTCACATTCACCTTCTGATGATGAAATTTATATCGCTCATACCCACGCAGACCTTCTCAAAGTCATGTACGTGGAAAGTCTAAGATTGTCATAAGAGTCCAGCACACAGTGGCCACCAGAAGGGCATTTTTCACTGGTGTGCCATGAGGAGAACCATGTTTTATTTAGTTATTTATTTTTTACACAATGTAATCTAAACAAATCATGGATATACATGTTATAGTTCAGGTCATGACCCAAAGTATGGAAAAGTCAGGAGACCAGAAGGTTACCAGGGAAAGTGAAATTGGATCAGACTTGCTTGTAACATATTGTAGTAGGAGACATAATCAGGTTTCTCACAGACTCGGGTGAGCAACTGCCTCATTCACTCAACTCAATCTGCAGAACATTATTTCTGTTACACACAAGCTACAAACTCTTGATAACTTAAACCAAAATGAATCTATGTAAGAAAAAAAAAATCAAAACGTGATTCTTGAGAGGTTAGAAAAACGCGAGACAACACACATGCAGCCAAAAACGACCTCCTCGTGCAGTTCAAAACTTTGATAGAGACCGAGAGAATAGCAATGTTCACTTCATTAAACGACTTCATTGTGAGTTGTATTTCATTTTAATCTTTGAACCCGGGCGGCCCAATTCATTTCCACGCAATTTCACCACACGTCTGACAATAGACAGACCCATTAAAGATAATTGTAATAAATGTGGAATTAGATTCTCACCCTGTTTGTTCTAACTAATTTAGAGTAAGCAATTACTTTTTCTACCAGCAGGCATGCACAAGTGTGCACACGCACCACATAAATTACTTTGATGTCTAGTTGTGACAGAGCGAGAGAACTGCTTGGGTTTGCTGCTGATAAAGAAGCCTCCGTCCTCACTTTGATTTTTTTTGTGGCAGTGAAGTGGAGCAGTCTGTTGTCATGTGGCACAAAGCAAAAAGGAGCAAATGACTGGTTAGTGATAATTTGGCAGATCATGGTGCAGTGTGGTGGAGGTCAGTATAGCGGCCAGGTGGTCAGAGAGCATTTAATAAGTATTCACACTTTTAGTCCAAATGAGTTCATCACTCAGATTTCCCTCAGCATTAAAATGATTGAACTAAGGTTAAGTGCTTCTGATCAGCAGCAGAGCAAGGGCCAGGTGGACTAATGTGGGTAAACCAGTGTTGATACAGTGTATCCATCCATCCATTAGCCATAGCCTTTATTCTATAGATGGCCATAGGGAATTGGAGCCTAGCCCAGCTGGCACTGGGCAAGAGGCAGCGTATAGCGAGTGATGAGTCTGCCAGCCCATCACAGGGCACAGAGAAACAGTTAACACTTCATATTTATATCCACCTCTACACTCAATTTAGAATCACCAGTTTACCAAATATGCATGTTTTTGGACAGTAATCCATGCAGGCACAGCGAGAACAACACAACTACTCTGCAGTCTGTCTTTGCATTGGTCACATGCTGATGCCTGGTCAGTAAGACCTTCTCAACAGGTTTTAACTTTTGAAATTTTAGAATATCAATTAAAATAGTTGTTATTTTTATTTCCAACAGAGGGGTGAAAAAACTGCAAAAGCCTGGAGATAGCTACACAAGCTCCAACTAAAAGATAATAGCTGGAATTCTTAGATATTAAGTTTCATTTAGGCACTGAAAGTATGTGCTTAGGTTTAGGAGGAAAAGCTGATTTGAGTTAAAATGCCCTTTCACAGTGTGAAAAGCTAAACTTCTACCATCTACAAAAAAGCTTCTTTTTTCAATTTCCATGGTTACGTGTCCTTGGTTAGCACAGTTGTCCTGTTACAGTGACGCTAGCGGAACAGTTTAGCCCATGGACTTATCACATCTCATTCAGATGTTGAAGGACGCCTATTGACTCTATTAGAACTAACGCACACATTAAAAAACGATATTAAAAGATAATATAGACTGCAGCTCAATGTGGAGTTTATTTGGGTCCTGACCAAGCCTCTGTTCATGACAACCGGGAAGTAAGAATGGCCCCAGCCAGCCATCAAGTTTGGACCTAGAACATACAGTCTGTGGAGAGACAGTGCTAACTTTACGGCGCCACTTGTGGCCCAGTTTGGAGTGAATGTCACGGTTATGTCACTGCAGCTGCATGCAGCTGGTGGCAGAAAAGCTGTGAAAACAAGGGAAAAGAAACCAGTGTGATCTGAAGAGAAATATCCAAGTATTTTATTTATTTACAGCTGCAAGCTGTTAAACTGACTGGACTGAGACCAAAAGGAATTACCGCGTATCTCATATCAAGTTTTGTTATATATGAAATCTTACATAATCTAACACACATCAAGGCAACGTTAGTGATGCACTTAAAGTAAAGTTGCACTTTTGGTAGCTGTTTTCATTAAAGCTGGCACCAAATTAGCGACATCAGCATGCCAGCAGAAGGAGCACCTTTAAAAAAAACCCTCCTGAATGCAAATGTTCTTTGAATATGTGATTCAGGGAGTCCAGATTTTAACCAGTCGTTTCTCACTTAATCACGGCAGAGTGAGATCAGTCAGATCTGTCAGTGTAAGCTTAGTATATATTTCATTTGTTCATACCAGCCCATTTTTTGTATAGCTGTACTTTATGTAATTGCCTCAACATGTATGTCTGTTATATGAAAATCAGTAAAGAAATATTAGTATTAACTGACTGCAAAGGGCAAAATTTCCACTAATCTAAAGCCGTCACCTCCTGCTATCACTGCAGGATTTATATCCACAATATTTAACAAGTGCATGCAGTGCTTAACAATGTATTAGAAAACAAATATTTCAGAAATCTGTTAAAAACTCATTTAAAACTAAAAATGACCCAGTCCACTGAACTAGATCCACTTTTTATACAGAAATTTGAGCCGGCATACTGGACGTTTCTGAGAAATGAATCAACCACAGGATTCAACCACTAAAACAATATTTTCTGTTCAGAAATACCAACAAATAACTAAAACATGACATTATTATTATTATTATTATTAATAATAATAATAATAATAATAATAACAATAATATAATAATAATCAATTTCTTGACTACTTTTTTCTGCTGTTTTTGTAAGACACTCAATTTGAAAATTCATGGATGACAGCAATAATTTTACATAAAAATATAATCTTGATTAAAGAGTTAACATTACAGAATCATAACAAATATATTTTAATTACCAATATTGCTAATTTACATTAGGTGTTGGTTATCAATTGGCAAGGCAGTTAATATTGGCATTTAAGGAAATGTCAAAGCATTCATTTAAGCTGCGAGAGAGATCAGGACAATTATGTAAAGCCCCTGGATTTTGCCAAATTTCTATATTTATTTTAAGAATATCAAGCAACATAACTAACAGTGTGGTTCCTACTCAGTCAAAGTTAAGAAGAGAACAATGCAACATTCTGCAGCTTCCAACTTATTCATCTCAGCTAGAAACATACAAACCACAGACGCTTTCATGCATCACTGGTCCCCATCATGCATCCTTCATCTGTGTATCCAGCACTGATACATCCACCTTTATGAATCCCTCTTACATGGATGTCTCCTTTGATAGCACACACAAAATTAAACTTGTGATCAGACATAATCACACCATTTCAGGGAGCTGAAAATTCTGCAACACTTTTTTTTTTTTGGGCCAGAGCTGCAGAGAAGCAGCAGTTCAGCTGTTAAAAGTAGGACTTGTACTGTGTCACCAGCATGTAGCACTTTTCCAACAAGAGTGTTACAACTTAGTGAGTGAATACTCGCCTTGAATACGGGTTGCAGATTTTCAGAACGCATTACCCCACCTCACGAAAAACAGCTACGACACTTTGAAACCGCCATGTGTAAAAGGATGTGAAACGATAAGCGAGTGGTGAAAACAGGGCCACGATTTCTTAAGGCAAAGTGTTTTTAACATTGTACTCCTGCTTCACCCCCTTGATGTGAAATTAGACGGTGTGACAAACACGACAGCGCGGAGAAAGTGCACCCACAGTTGCCGAATGGTGCAAACAAAGACTGCATACTATTTTATCTAAACCAACTGAATGTTGCATCCTGTCATTAAGGTAGAATACTTTCTATTGGAATGCATTGATTTCTGAACATAAGTGCAAGAAATTACAGAAAATGACCTAACTGAGATATTATGATTACTGATTATGGAACATTCACCTCCATCTGTGGCTGTGCACATACTAATTGCAGACATAAATTTGCAGATGGTCTCACAAAAGCACAAAAAAAGAGAAAAGGTACAGTTAATAAACAATTCATTTTTAAAAAGGGAGTACCACCAGCCACCTGCAAACAACCACACTGTCCCCCTTTTGAGAAATCCCTCAGCGCGCTGTCTCTGGTCTCTCCGCTGCTCTATCCTAGTTTTGTTTAGTGAAACTTTCTGCAATGTTTTCCTCCCCCTCCCACTCTGATAAATTCCTTTGGCACACATGTGAAGAGAAAAAGGAGCAAAATGAGGAAGCGGGAAAAAAAGCAAAAGAGGGGAAAGAAGGCGACAGGAAAGAGACAGACGGATGAGACGTGGGAGACAGAGAGGTGACAAAAATGAAAGAAATGTGAGAGATTAATAAAGCCCACAGCATCCTGCTGAGGCTCATCGATAAATTAGGCAACAGATGTTTAGCCCCGTATAAAATTACAGCAAGTTGCTATATGTGAAATAGATACCTGTCCTCATTCTGCAGCTCTACGTTACATCTTCTCAAAAACATCTGTGCTGCAGCACACATTTCCTTCCCTTTATAAGTTTGGCGTCACGTACAGTTTACTGTTCCTAATTGTTACAGCACATCAGTAGTGCTGATAAGAGAAATATAGTCCGTTAGACTGACATGACCTGTATATCACTTTATATGTGTTCCAAAATCTTCTGGGATTTAGAATAAAGTTGTGTGGTCTGAGTTCAGATTCACAGTTTTTGGAAGACCACTGCAGCGAGGCCACGGAGGCCAGTATTCCTTGACTATTGTGAATAATGATGTGATGTGTGAGTCATTTCAGATTGTGCTTTTAACGTCCTGAATAACCATAAATATCTAAAGGTCTAATCATCTTTTACTAATTAAAAACCCGAACAGCTGACTCTAATTAAAGGATTATAACTTAATTTATTTGGGTATAAATAAATGTGCATATCTGAGTAAATACATATATGTAAATACATTTACATGAGTAAATACATACAGACTGAGAATCCCAGCTACACACAAAAGCAGCCAAGCAGTGACACAATCAAGAACAACCAGACTTTTCATATATTTATACTGTTTCCATTGTCTGCAAGTTACCTGGTCAGCCAGTGATGCTGGCGACTTTTCCATATTTAGCCTGCTGTGCTTACATGGCGTGGACTGTGCTTGAGCAATGATTTCTTATGAACCTAGGGATATTGGTCATATACCTTATTTCAAATGATCTGGTCACGAATCTAGAACCTGTGACACATTTCCTGTTAAAGGAGACTGGTGCTACAAAGCTGGCACTGGCATTGCTCCATAAAACTGCTTGACCAAGGTTGGAACCACTGGGTTCAGAGGCCGTGGGACAGGCCAGAGCACTGATGGGTTGGGTTACAGAAGAAGACTTAACATGGATAACTTGGTTTGATTAGTGTGAATCGTGTTCAGATGGATTGATTGCAACCCAAAAGGCAACAAAGAGAGGCAAAGCGGAGGCATGGGGGCTAGGCATGAGAAAGGTGAATGAGGTTGCTTTTTGTCAGCAACTTCCTCCTTGTAGTCACAATTCTGTCAGAGACAGTTTACATTAACTCCTTGAGGTCTAAGTCATCATTGCTAACAACTCCAACCGTATCCCTGAACCCAAATCCAAAGTTATGGTTTAGAGTCGAGAAAAAGAAATTTTTTGGGGGAAAAAAAGGTATAATGCGGTGTTTTGATGTGAGCAATCAAAACGGTAATGCTATCTGTGTTTATGTTTTGGGTTAAAACAAACAAAAAGACTCTGCAACAAGTGGTCATGAAGTATTCTGACTCTTGATTAAGCTCACTTACAACATACATTTAAAGTCCTGAGTCATTTTGAACTTTTTATATAATCAGATTAATCATCAGTGTCTGTTTTTCAAATACCGAGAATTTTTTAATGAATCTTATTCTAAAATATCCCCTTCCTTTAAAAGTCATGCAAATGAGCTGCAGTGGCCTGTTGGTCTAATAAATGATTTAAGCAGAGGTCTAATTTTCAGCCCACAGTGGGACTCGTCGCTGGGGCAATTAAAAAGTGAATATTACATGCTGGTTAGAAACCACAAGCCTAAAATGCTTTTTGTATTCATGATATGGGGATGCGAATAGTTTGACAGATGGGGAATGTTGAATGAAAATGCGGTCATGGTCATAATGTCACACATTAAAAATACATTCATGCTCCAGTGAAAAACACACGTGTAAATGGGTCAGAATCGGCCGTTAGCTCAAGAAGGTTGACTGATTGGACCACAGGATCAGGCAAGATAGCGGGTCAGTGACCAATAAATGGCGAGCTCTCGCTTTCTCCCCCTCTTTTCTCATTTTTGTCTGTCATCCACTGTCGTTCCTCCTCATCCATATCTCACTTACTATTTCCTCACCACAGAACCCTCCCATGCCCCCCAGTCTGTCTGTGATGGACGTTGCATAACGTTACTAAAGAAACGACACACCAGTGAGCAGCATCGGTGAGGGCTGGGAGCTCGGAGGGTGGGCAGGAGGAGGGGGTGGGTGTGTGGGGTGGGGGGTGGACGAGTTGAGCAAAGAGCACTGACCCAATATCTAATGAAAGAGCAGAGAGATGAAGGGGAAGGGAGGGGAGGGTGGGGGCGGAGGAGTGGAGGGCAGAGGCTAAGTCAACTCAAGAGATGGAAAGAATAAAGAGAGAAAAAAAAGAGATGCGGAGGTTTGGTGTAGAGAAATATGGAGGGGAGGAAAGAGGGAGGGAAAGAGAGGGAGAGAAAGGGAGCGAGGCTAGAGGGGGAGAGAAGGGAAGAGACAGAGAGGGGCAGACAATGAATTCAGGCAAAAAGAGCCAGGACATTTAAACTATAAATAACCAAGATACTAGCAGCAACACTGGTCTCCTCTTTCTCTCCCTTCATCCTTCCCCACATTTTTCTATCACCCTTTATTTCCCTCTTCTCCTGGTCCCCTGTCTGTCCACTGTTGTCCTGTTTGAGAAAGTCTGTGATTTCTGTCAGCTCATACTCTCCAATATCACAAACATTATCCGACTTTGATTTATTGTTCTTGTGATTTGCTGCCATTTATTTTGTTTCATTTAGTGATCGTCATTGTTTCTTTTATTGCTTGTTTATTTGCCCCCAAGTTGTTGTTTTTTAAATGCTGAAATGTGACTTATTTAACACAAATTCACCCAAAATTGCACAAGACATGGGGTTAACCTCCAGGTCCAACAAAAAAAATATTCAATAAATCAATTAATATGCCATTAAACGGAAATGCAAATTGCTTTATATAGCAAATTACTACAAAAATAATTAGTTCCCGTTATTTTCTTTGTAAGATTTATGTCTGCATTAATACAGCAACAGTTGGAGAGGGGCAGGGAGGGGCATGCAGCAGTGGGGATTTGGTCCATGTGTTACACCCTCAACACATAACACCCATACCAGATACTGATGCATTTTAATTTCTGTATTTTGGCAGTTTTTGATCTCCATATAAGGACTCCTACTGCTACTGCAACCAGAGGAGGACCTTGCATTATGTGAAAATAATGATGGATTTCCAGGACAGAGTAATCTCAGCTGTAAAGCCTTGTCATTAATTAGTAGGTAGTTTCATGTTCATCTAGAAAGGAAAAACTGAATGCAGGCTGTTGTCACATGTAGGAGCCTCAAAGTTCAGTCACAGTTCTTCACTCAAACACTTCAGCAATGGTTACAGAGGGAAAAATGTTACGATGGCCACATGTATGCATGTGTTTTTGAAAATGAGCACAAGGTATACTTATGTTTGTGAACATCTACAGTACGTGACTGTGTGCATTTGTATGTTCATGCTCCTTCATGGGTGTCAGTCCACTTTAAAAGCGTTTATCTCTACCCTTTGCATGTGTGCCTGTGCAGAGGTAGGTCCATGTGTGTTTGGCTACGTGTGTGCAAAGGTGCAAGTGTGTTTGTGTCTGTGTGTATGCATATGAATATGAGCCATTAGCTGTTATCCACAGGGAAGACATGTTAACAGGTTTGTCTACCACTGAGAGGATTGGTAGGAAGCTGCATGAGCGTGTGTGTGTGTGTGTTTCTGTTGTCCATGTGCACACATGTGTACACGCCCAGCTGTGTGTGTTTCTGTGTGTGTGTGAGGTCCCATTGAGTCAGTGGAAGGAAGGCAGGGGGTATGAGTGTGAGGGTAGGGAGGGCTGGGGGGGAGGGGGGCTATGACTCATCCACTGCATGGGCTTCTGGCTCTCTCACTCGCTTACTCACTCGCTCTCCTGCTTGCTGTCTTTCCCTGCATAGCAACGCCTGTGCAAAAGCTCATATAGGTCCCTAGCAACCAGCACTGATCGTGTACTGGCCTGTAAACACTCCATTAACAGGTCACAAGGACCCATTAAATCATAAATACTCTAATCAATGCACATAAAATAGTTTCAAGACATGTCATGTAAACACGTAAATAAAACTGAGCAGAACAATATGAGGACAGTGGGGGGTTGAGGGGGGGGGGGGAGAAATAATTTTTAACCTGGACTTAAAAAAAACTTT
>VOQJ01044015.1:0-17632 GCA_015052665.1 Apistogramma diplotaenia
TATGTTGAGCAAATTGGCCCAGAATTTATGCTACGTCTTAAAGTTGAAGCGGCGAGTCGACGCGGCTCGTGGCGACCCGCGTGAAAGGCCAAACGTCTGTTTCGGCGCATGTGAGACGTCTTTCAGCGAAGCTACAGATGTAGCAGCACTAAATCCAGCACTCCCCCTGACACGCGCGCCCTCCTCACGCTGCTGCCCTCTGATTGGCTCTGACTCACTTTCTCCCTGACCTGCTCTCTTGTATTCCTGCTCTCTGACTCACCCACTTACACTCTCGCCTTTCTTTTCTTCTCGCTAACAAGGCCGTAAAAAATGCTCACGTTATGACGCTCATCAGCCTGTCAGGGGCGGCTTTCTTCCTGTGTGTGTGTGTGTGTGCTTTCAAATCGATCCTGAGGTGCGTTTTAGGGGTGTTGTAATTGCCTTTTGATTACACTTGAGGAGATCTGAAAAAAGAGCGCTAATTCACCACTTGCATGAATTGCATGTTTGTGTGGAAAAATGTTTAAATGTGGCAGGATAAGAAATGTGCGCATGTGCCTTTTCTCTTCCCCCCCTGAACTTTGAACTTTCTCTCTGTGTCTGCAGCCGTCTACGAGTTCAGGGTCCCCGAGTCCATCGAGGTCGGGTCCGTGGTGGGAGTGGTCCGAGCCATGGACGCAGACATCGGGGAGAATGCGGAGATGGACTACCGGATTATTTCGAGCGATGGGCCCGGGATGTTTGAGGTCACCGCCAATAGGAGCACGCAGGACGGCGTCATCTTGCTGAGGAAGGTCAGGCACCATCAGTTTCAACACCTCACTAAAGAAAACAAGCAAACTTCTCTTCGGTTGTTACGTCACAGCTTCCAGAGCAGCAGGAATCATAAGCAACAGGCGGCGCTTCATCTTTTCGCCCTGGGTTTCGCCTGTCAGGTGGAGAACTATCTGAGCCTCGGGCTTCCTCTGAGGCAGCCCCGCAGACACGAACCCGGGGAAATAAATACAGGAAACATTTATGTCTTCCGCTCAAAACAAATCCTTTAATATACATGTTTATTTACAGTAAAAGCTCGTAGGCACAAGAGACGCGCAGGCACAGGCTGCTTCACTCTGCATGCAGCACTGCGTGGTCTCCTAAACATGCCAAGCTTACAATGCTTATTTTTAAAGCATTATATGAATACAACAGGCTTATTATGACCGAAGTCCCCTTAAAAACAGCCGTAAGACGAATGTTGTGGTGAAGTGGTGCTGTATTATATTATAAAGAAAAATTTTAAATAAAAATGAATAGAAACATGAAAAAATAGGACTCTTACACATTTCATAACCTTGACATTTTACAATATAATTTAATATTTTGGAGCAATCAAACAGACTCTGGGTTTTTATTCCCTTACTTTATAAACTTTATTAAAAAAAGAACGTTTCTACACAAAACTGGTTGAAAAGTTTAAGAATTTATTTATTAGATTTTACTTTGAAGCCCAGAATAAAAACGTATTTTGTCTTTTATTTTTAAATGAACGCGGAGAATGTTCAAGTAAGCTAAACTTGGGGGGGAAACTGAGATTAAAATTCATAAATCACTTAGAAAACTAGTTGAAATAGTTAATGCAGACACCCCCCCCCACAGCCCTGCATTGTGCTGAGCAGTCGGATGGATGAATTCGTGTGTCTGTGCAGAAGGTGACTGAATGGTTTCCTGCGCAGCATCTGAGAAGCAGCTGTTAACTGGTGTTGTACATAAATAACATATGAATAATTACTTTTATTGACTAGTTTTTCTGCTGCTGGCTCGCGAGGACGCAGAGGTTAAATGTCCAGCCGACTAATTGGACGCATCCTCAGGTGGCTCCTGTGATAGACTCGCAGTGCAAAGCCGGGCGGATGCTTTTATTGTGAAGCAGGAGAGAATCAGGCTGATTGCCAGTGAGATAAAATTACGAACAGCAGCGCTGGATTAACTGCTGCCTCGTGTGGGAAAGTGGACCTCTTATGTTTTTCTTTATATATTTGTATAAAGGGGAACTTTAAACATTCAGCCAATCAGGAAAAAAAGTCATCCTAAACGGGGAGGAGCTAAAACAGCTTATTTTGACCTGTGAATCATGCAAAGCTGCTCTAGCAGTGTCCCGGAAGTGATCACAGTCTCAGCCCTTTCACTGCATGCAGGACTCGGTCCCTGAGCGTAACCAGCAGGATGGGCCACACAATAAGCTGCGCTCAATACGGGGAAAATAACGTTTTTATTTCCATACAGCCAGAAGACGGACAGCGGAGTTATTAGATTTCAGCTTCCACTTCCCCACACTTCCACTACACATGTTTCGAGTGAGATTCATTCTTCCTCTCAGCTGAGACCAAAGCAGAAATATTGATGCTGGGTATGGATTGCAGCATTCAGCTTGTGGCGTGTTTGATGTATTCAACAGTATCTGGCAGTTGCCTTATCAAGCGCCCTCTCTGCAGCCTGCGATCGATCGCTTCCATCATGCCATCATTAAGTGCTGGATGACATAATTGCCCTTTGTAGTGGATGTGGTGTGTGGGCACAGTGTGTTTGGGAGTGAGCATGCCCTAATTCTGAACATACTAATTAAATGGGCTTGTCATCCCATCTCTGATTGTAGCGGCCCTTCAAAGTAACATATTCCTCCAGTGGACATGCGGTCCCCCTCTCTGGCTCGGCACCAAACAGTGAAAATCAATGATTCATAATATGTTACTATTCACAGTTTTCAGAAAACAGCTCGTTCCATCTGGACTTTTTTTTTCAAGCTTTCATTGGCTGTTTCCAGCCATCGTGCTTTTATATGTACAGTAGGCAGCCGGCGAGGGAGCTCGCTCTGATCCAGCTGCTCCAGCTCAGCACTGGGCGCGCATTCATTAAAATGCACCGCTCCCCAATTATTTCCATCAATGAGGGGATACCTTCACTGGCTACAACTTCAAAAATAAAAAGTTCAGACAGGGAACCTAAAAGAGAAAAAGCTAACAGCAGAGAGAGAAAAAAAAAACATTAGAACCGCGGAGGAATCGGGCTCCTAATCATCATGCATAGTCTATCAATTATAGGCTGCAACAGCAGTGTACAGGAGATGCAAGAAGATCAGGGATCACACATAAAAGCAACTAAGCTGTGTTCTTTTATGTGTACAAATAGATCAAAATGAAAGTATGACAACAGGAATAAAGAGATGTGGTGTGAGGATAGTATAGCATAAAGCTGCAAACACAAGCCGAAGCTTAGCAGCCGTGTTCGGCGGGGTGGCCGTCATGAAAGGACTTCCCGCCCCTGTTTTAGTTCATTTTAATCTTTTTATAATCGTCCCTATTAACCTTTTAACCTCAACACTCCCTCGTAAAGTCTGGAATTAAAGGAGGGAAACGGACGTGCCTGAAATTGGACATTAAGCAGAACATTTTTGACATCTAGTGATTTCTTTTGGCATCAGTTTCTGCTGCTTTTTGCTTCCACAGATCCCAGATGGAGCGATATTGATGATAATATCCCACTTTGAGATTATTTTCAGTAATCATGCTGTGTTACTGAAGCATTATTACCTTATGATTAGTTACCTTACAGTCACCTCGTGGCTGCCAGCTTTCTTGTTGAGACATTTTGATAAAGGTCCTCCTCCTCCTCCTCCTTTGTTTCCCTTCAGACTCCTCGTGGTTATCAACCTGCCTGCACGCTCGAGGCTCCTGATAAGATGCTGAGCCACTAACATGAAGTGAATTCATATTTACATATAGGAGCTGATTTTAAAAAGGACCAGAGGCATCGTCACGTTAATAAAAGGTTGTAGTGGGTTTTCAAAATTCTTTGTGAAGCTGAAAACATCAAGAAAAGATGGAGTTCTGAGGAACAGCAGCTAACGCTAGCTGGCTTGGTTAGTATAGTTTGGCTTAATAATTCATTTAAGAATTTAAGAAAGTATTCTAACTCATTCAGGCTTCGAGAAAGAAAGAATTTTCAGCACCGCGCGTGCGTACAGGGTGTTAGCATTAGCATGCTAACGCTAACCGCTGAGCCGGTGAAGTTCTCAGCCCGACGCAATGGCCGCAACGCCGGCCGATCAACCGCTGGCTAGCAGCCTGTCCTCAAAGAATATTCTGTCTGTGAAACTCGTGACGCTGGAGCATAATCAGCTACTGTATTGAATCCCAGAGATGTCTGAATATAAGGAACAAAAGCTGTATGTAATGTTTTTATACCACAGAGTCGTCTGTCAGCACCACTGTGAGCTCAAAGTGTAAGAACTGTGTAAAACTACAGAAAAAGTTCTGGTAGTTCTTTGTCCAGACTGTCCTGTAATTCTAGAAAAAACAGAAAATGTCCTTTTTAAAATTTAGCTTTACTGTGAAGCCATCGTAAGAAATTTATTCTATAGTAGTGACAAAAACAGGGATTCCATCATCCAGCGGGCCGGATCAGAGTTTTTGAGGGGCCGGTTCTGGCCCCCGGGACTTATGTTTGACACCTCTGGTCCAGACGATCACAGCGATGATACGAAGCCAAACAGCTGCCAGCAGCTGTCACGCATTAAAACTATATTCTAACCCTAAACTTTCTCTGCATTTCGAATGTTTCTCCTATAATAAAGATCACCGAGTCCCTTCCATTCGCTGTCACCCTAATAATCTGGTATTTTGATCTGAAAAACAACACCAAAATGAAGAGATGTCACCCAGCAAAGATCAGTGCGCCGCTTTGATTGATTGTTCCACAGATCCACAGTGTGCCGAGCATCAGGAAATCAAACTGAAAAGCGAAGCGCGAACATGTAAGAAGTTGATAAAAAATAAATAAATCCTGCTTCTTTGTTCTTGTTTGTGTTATGAGGCGGACTGTAATCAGATTTCCAGCCTTACAACATGAGTCCTGTCATTAGCCCGGCCGTGTTGTTGTCATGTTTGTTTTCCCCTGAAATGCCACATCAGTCACATTATTCAGCAGCACTTAGCGGACGTCCGCGAGAGCGCGGCTGTGATGCGTGCAGCAGCCCGTGTGTGTCCATCAACAGTCTTGTTAGTGTCCTTGAATGTGACACTAAGACCCTTCACACGCCCTCATTAGATGCTCTGAAAAAGGCTGTTTTTTATTCATTAAACTGGCAATCTGACCTAAAATGAAACGCGACACGTTGATGCATACAAATGTAAATATCAGCACTATAAGCTGTAATTAGTGGAACTCCTTCTTCATGCCTCTTCTGCCTCTGTTCTGCAGCCTTTGGACTACGAAAGGAAGCGGCAGTACACCTTCCGTGTTCAGGTGGAAAACGCCCCCGTCAGTTCCCGCTTCTACTCGAAGGGCACCTTCAGGGACGAGGCCACCATCAAGATCGTCGTGGACGACGTGGACGAGCCGCCCGTGTTCGAGCGCGCCAGCTACGTCATGGAGGTGAAAGAAGACGCGCCCAAGAACACCGCCATCGGCTCGGTCAGCGCGTCTGATCCCGACGACAAAAACAGCCTCGTCAGGTAAACGAGGACGCCGCGTCTGAAGTCCTTCTCGCTCCGCAGACTCCTTCTTTGCTAATTTGTTGCTGTTTGATCTTTCTGAATGCACTTGAAGGCAGCTATTGATTTCTATTCAAAAGCCAATAAAAAGACTGAGCATGATAGTTCATTCAAGCACCACTTAATAGCTTTTGCTGAAGGTTTCAGCAACATCTGAGCACGCTGAGGGCCACTCATCGGTTACAGCCACCGAGAGTTGTTTAAGAGTCAGCCTGGGATTGTATTCGTTTAATAAACAATTACAGACTCTAAAGGTAAAATGCTTTAAAACAACACATCTAAATGATTTAGTTACTATACAGAAAGAACATTATGGAAAAGTTCAAGTGATCACAGTGTTTTCTTCCCCTGAGCCTGGCTCTGCTGGAGGCTTCTTCCTGTTAAAAGGGAGTTTTTCCTCCCCACCGTCGCAAAGGCGGTTTTTGTGATTCGGCACAAATTAATTGAACTGAACAAGTTCATTTTTTTAAAGCAATTTAGGTGCAGAGAAATGGATTTTCAGTTTGTTCCAGCATGAATGAAAGTAGAAACCTGAAAGTCCACGACACGCGTGGGCTGCGAGCGGCACGATTGCTACTGGAAGAACTAAGAGCTGCAGGGTCGTTGAAGTTGTCATTGAAGTTAATGCTGCTTTTACTGTGTAAATGAGATAAAACAGAATCCTTTGCATTGACTAAACATAAGAAGGAAAAGAGCCTCGCGCCCTTAGATTGCTTTTTTTTAGGTTCCAGTTATCTTTAAGACTGTTTGAAGAATCAATAAACACAATTTATTTAACAAACTTGGACGCTGCAGTGCTTAGATCACAGCTTCAATTTGTGGTTTGAATAAACATGCATTTACTGTGATATTGACCTGTTCTCTCCCACTTACATTATAAACCATCAGTCACTGCTGTAAGAGTCTGACTGCAGAGGTTCACACGCTGTGAGAACATATTCTAAACTCGAGGTTGACCTTTTAGCACTCTGAGGAGTTTTGCACAAGCGGAAAAGCAGCCACAGGGTTTCTCTGAAATCTCAAGTACAAACTACCATGAATTAGGCATATTATATCTCAATCACTTCTGCACGGGCTCAGTATTAGGAGCTGCCATTAGGTGAATTATTCGTCTTCACTGTGAGATGTTGTTTAATGTTCTGAAGGTTTTAATGGATCTTCGTCCCCGTGTTTTCTTTGCCATTAACATAAGCAGCGTTAAAATAATGAGGCCTGAGCAGGAGGACGCTCTGTTCTGCTGCGCACACACAACGCTGCAAAATAATAAAAAAACGGCAAAAGTTCGCTTACACAACTTACAAAATTATGCGGGCGTTGTATTAAATGGGAATAATGGCGGTGGGGTGTGAGGCTGCGGCTCGACTCCGCTTCAGACTTTTCCATTTTTACGATGCACTAAGGGAGTTGGCTCTCAAGGTTGAAGTTCCACCACTTTATTGCAGGTGTCAAATATGATATCATTCTCTTTTATCGCCCATCATCAAGGAGGTAGCTACCCTGTGGCATTTAAAGCTGTGCAGAGGAGGAGGAGGAGGAGGAAGGAGGGCTGGGAAGCCCGGGGGCTGCCTGGCATGAGGAAGTCACTGAGACGGTTATCTTTATTAGCTCGATGTGACTTGCAGACACGTGCACACGAAGGCCGGGATGCATGCACAAAGTCATCCATAAGTACAGCATATGGACACACGGCTGCGTTTTTTTCTTTCTGATGGAAGATTTCAGGTCAGCTGTTCACACGAGATGCGATTTACTGCTGTCTGCTGCCTGCATGCTTTAGAACAGCCTGAACAAATATGAACATGATGAACACGTCACGCATCCCCCTCCTGATTGGCTCTTTGGCAACTGTGTCACCGGCTCGGTGAATATGGAGAGCTGTTGTGTTTTCAGTGCTGTTGTGTCCATCCTTGTTGCCCTCAATTCATTGAGTTTGTAGTGCTACCAAACCCTCTGCAGAAGGTAGAATGGGAGCTTTCAGGCCCCTGAACCAGCTCCCAGTTTGGATTCAGGAGACAGACACCCTCTCAATTTTTAAGATTAGGTTCATTAGGTATATCTCTGTAGCTCCATCAGACCTACGGGATTGCCGGCGATCCCAGCTGTTAGCTAATTTTAAATGCCCATAGATTTGCAACCACATAAGATAGAGCAATAATTCTTTTTGCATATGAAACCAGAGGATTTACACTTACATATGATGCATTCACTGTGTCACAGAGCGCTGTATCCTTCCTGTAACAGCCTTGAAAACAATCATGTAGCAAACTCTAACAACAAAACGTGCTCGTGTGCATTAGCATGTAAAGCTAGCATAATATGTAGATACAGAAAACAGTTTTCAATTTCTTTGTGAGTTAGCGCACTTGTTAGCTACCTTATGTAGTTATTACCTTCATAAGTATGCTTACAGTCGGGTTCTGAAGGTTCTATTGATGTATTGTGAATTGAATGCAGCCAGGAATCAAACCGTCAACCTTCCGGCTGTTTTAGCTACAGCCACCCCGTGTTGACTTTCAACGTGGCTTGTTGCTGGTCTGAGTAAACCGTCTCCAGGGTTTACAGAGATCTCCTGGAGAAGAACTTGACGCAGATGGGCTGCAGCAGCAGACCACATGTCCACCCCTTTATGGAAACCCTGTAGCTATCTTCTGCTGGCTGCTCCAGCAGGATAACACACCACAAAATCTCAAATCATCTCAAACTGATTTGTTGCCTTTGGGATGTGATGGGAGATTCTCATTGTGGACGCACATGTCAGTGCCGTGAAGCAATGAGGCAGCTCTCATGGGGAAAAGAGGTCCTACCCGCTACTATCAGGGTGTACGTTGGCTTATTCTTCAGATGGGCTTCTGAAAAAGGTATTTTCCACTCTTCTGAAGTCTGTTTATTCTCATATTGGTATTTATATGGAGCATTTTTATTCAGCTTTATTATAGTAGGACTGCTATGCAGCTGGTGGCATTCATGTCACTGTGATGGGAACTCTTCTCTTTTCTTTCAGACCTTTAAAGCACAAACAATATTCAAGGTTATTGGAGAATATTTCAGTTAACAGGGGTTCAGATGTGCCATTGTGGCGCTTTCCAACACCTTTTCATTAGATGTCTACGTTGGCCAGCTTGGATGAGAAGTCCTCAAAGAGCAGAGTGCTGTGAAAAGTGTCTATTTGAACATGTAAATGTGAACCTTGATGTTCATCTGGGCTAAATATGGTTAAAGTGACTCTTTTTTAGGTGCCATAGAAGAGCATTTGAGCCACTGTGGCTCATAGCGTAGCTGTGCATGGAGAAACAACTTTTTGACCTATAAGCCCTCGTGCTGAAGAAGATATCCTGAAAATACTGTGTCAACTCAGCCAGTCCCCCCCCCCGATCACTAACATTCCTGTAACCCTCCTCGTCCTTCTGCCTGCCTTCCATCCAGCCAGCTGTGTGCCTGCTGAGAGCAGCACTTTGGCTGTCCGGTCAGGACGAGGAGCGCCGTTATCTCTGCGCCATTAATCAGTGGAAGGGTTCGGCCCAGGCAGCTGAATTATTGGGAATATTAGAAAAGCAATTAGTAAAGCCCACGGCTGACGCACATCTAACAAGGTTAGAGTTACTGTGGGGCCTGCGAGGAGGTAGGAGAGTAGGTGGGAGTGTTTATATAAAGACACCAAAATGTTTGATGCGGGGGAAGCAGCAGCAGCAGGGAGGGGCTGAGGAGGCAGGGGTGATACCCGTGGGGAGGGGGAAGATCGGTGGAGAGAGGAGAGGGATGCGGCGATGCATTGAGAGCCCCGGTTCATAGTCTCCCCTCGGGGGTCTACTTCCTCTCACGCCGGCCCCGCTGATGCCTGCTACTCCATTAATCACACTGATGCATCACAGAGTAGTCTGGGAGGCAGAGAAAAACAACACGACTGGATAACCTGTTGGCTTTAATGTGTGCATCAACACAGGGCCGACTACTCAAGACTGCCAGAGAAGACAGTTTATTATTATATGTCAAAGGTTCAGTTCCCCAAATAACCAAAAATACATCACATTATTAAACTCCTGGTAGATGTATCTGGTCCACCAGCTGGGCTCCAGGTCGCGCACCGATTTCTCTGTGCATGCACCTCTGTAATGTTTTAGCTCCGACTGCACCTGTAAAGAGCAAAACCCATACCTGATGTAAACGTGGGCCACGCCCCCTTCGAGGCAACTGTGGACTTGTATTTTTAGATGACTCCCTCCTTCGTGCACAGGCATATTTGTGGTTTTCCTAAGAGCCCCGGACCACGAACTGATGCGACAAAGACGGTTTATCAGAGCAGAGTGACCAGTTTTCGTTGGACTGCATTTAGCTCTGACCACCGAGGCATTGTTTCGACGCGCTTACGCAATGTCACATTTATTTCCATCCACAGTTGTATTAATTTTTTGGAGATCCACCAGGGAGAGTCTGACGGCTCAAGTCTTTCCCAGCACATTCCAAAGATTGAGCCCGATAATTCCTGGCATTGCCGTCTTGGAATGTGCCCGTGCTGCTGGGGAAGAAAAGAAATCTACTGATGGAAAAATCTGGTCATTAAGTATTTTCAGGTATTCCGGTGACCTCAGCTGTGCTGTCACCAGCTGGTTGGATGGATAGTGTATATTTGAAGGCAAAAATAGGCACAAAGTTCCTTCCTTTTTAATTAAGTTCTATTAAAATACTCAACCGTCATGTCCGTCGCTTGGTTGTACGCCACGAATTTGTTCTCCAGGGTCAGACTAACAATGCTGCAGTATCATAACTGGAGAATATTCAGTGCTAATGATCTAAATGTAGCTTATGCCACTGTGTGCGCCCACTTCTTTGGCCAAACTAACACAGTCTTCACTCACCATTTGCCAGATTTGGCTCCGTGCAACTTCATCCTCTTCCACAAAAGCAGAAAATGAAAGTGAAAGGCTTTCTGTTTTGATACAGTGGAGGAGATTTAGCCTCGTTTGCAGATGGTCGAGTCTAAGTGGTCTGAAACGGACTTTCAGGAAGTGATTTTAAAAGTAGCTGCAGTCCTGGAAGTGATCCAGAGAGCAGCCAAAATTAAATCGGTGTATGTTTTTTGCTTTTTGATGGCAGAGTCATGGAACTTCTCACTTTGCTTTGATAACACAGAAGTAAACAGAGAAAAACTTTCTAAATTCAAATCGACTCATATTTTAGCTTATTTGTGCAGATGATAAAAAGCAAGATGATTGTGTTTCTTTCAGCAAAGTTGGCCTTTTCTTCTTCACTGTCACACCTGAGACGCTCCGTGGATGTGGCTGTACCCCGAGTCTGTCGCTCTGGGAAAACAACACATTTCCCCTCAGCATGAGCGCACAAGTTTACACGCCAGTCGTTGTCTGTGTGTTTCGTGCAGGTACACTATTGATCGGCGCACAGACATGGACAGAGTGTTCAACATCCATGCAGGGAACGGGTCAGTGTTCATCCTCAGGGAGCTGGACAGGGAGGAAAACGCTTGGCACAACATCTCCGTCATCGCCACGGAGTTCAGTAAGTGCAGCAGCCGGACCAGAAAGAGACATTTCGGTTCACGTGCTTCCTCCAATTCTGTCAGCCAAATTGGATTTTTGGGGCTGAAGTATTGGCTGGTGGCTGGTGTTTGTTTCCCCAGCCCACACTCTAAATTCTCCGGTCCTCATTTACCTGTTTCCCACCAAAATAAAACCAGCAAACTTCTGCTGCAAGCTGAAATCTTTCTTCATCTTTGCCAGCTGTTTTAAATTCCTAATAATTTCCACATGCAAAGACCTTATTTTTTACTCATTTACTTTGTCAGTGAAAATTAGAACTTTGTGCAGATAGTTCAACAGAAAATTCTTAACTGCACATAAAAATAACTACAGAGGAGGAAAAAAATCAGCAAAAGTTGGAGCATCTGATTTGTTGTTGTGCAGATAAGTGTTTCCACCAGCTTTTATTTATTTATATGCATAATACTGTAATGAGTTTGCTTGGAAACCAAAGCAAAGCTGCTGTTATGAAAATTATTAATTACTCATGTAAATTCGCTGTGTCCACCTTTGTGTCTCCCAGCCAACCCGCGACAGATCAGCCGGGTGCCCGTGTACATCAGAGTGCTGGACGTCAACGACAACGCTCCAACATTCGCCACCAATTACGAGGCGTTTGTGTGCGAGAACGCTAAGGCTAATCAGGTTGGTTATTACCGAACACAAAGCCGTAGTCATGGTTTCATCTTGACTTCCCCGTTTAGGATTATGCACCCGCTCCCAGCCCAGCATGTAATTAGAGGGCCTCTGAGAGAATTTATAAATCTGTCACATGTGTTTTAAGCCACCAGATAGCGGGACTGCTGCTAGGGACAAGATTTCCACATCTCAGGTTGATAAAGAGAAGTTTTCTTCCTCAAAACAGATTAAAGAAAAGTGGAGAACAGTGAAACACAGTGAAGGGAGATGTCTAGAGGTTCTGAAAAGACAGAGCCGCATTGTAGACCTTTTAATGAAAGACTCACAGCTGGGTTTGGGTTTGCAGCTCTTCCACAGTTGAAAATCCCAAATCTGTGAAGCCTCAGAGACAAATGTGGACAGTGAGGCTTCAGTTTGGGCATCACTTGTGAAGTCCAAAAAATTCTGTTTTACTAAATAAATGTGTTTCTTTGTAGCCTTCGCAGATAAAAAGCCCATTCACGATATTAGGCTTTGATGATGTCGATGCTTTTCCTCTCTGTTTCTCCCTGTAGATCAGGGTTCTCAAGGTTACCAGCATATGACTGGAGGAGGAAAATGTTTGTCTGATCAGAGGATGTTGGTTTGTATTGCTAAGTGTCATATTTGAGCGTAGCCTCGGTGTTAAAATCGGCTTTTCATCGGCTCAAAAGTCTCAGCTGAGAGAAAATGTTCCCCTTCTTTAGTGTTTTTGACACATGGCACGAACTCTGATTGATGAAGGGTACAGATGGGCGGCTGCTCGTTGTTGCGTTGGTGGTGTCCTGTTCTGGAGAAATTGGCTGTAAAGAGATCTTCCTTTGTTTGATTATAATGGAACCAGATGGTGCTGCTATTCTGGTGCCCAAAAAAGAAGAAAGAAAATAATAAAATCTCCAGCAGGATTGTGTCTTTTCAGAAATCGTGACCTTGTTACTCAAGAAAAACAGTCCTCAAACCATGTTGTCAGCAGTATCGTGTTGGAACCGTTTCCTTTCTACCAACCTACAGCCACCAGCAAAGAGAGGCTTGCAGCGAGCGATCACTGCAGTGTTTACTGCGTTTTCACTCATCTGAATAAGAACGTCTTTACAGATCTCGAACCCTGAGGTTCAGTAGCTTGTAGAAGCACCTTTAGCAGCGATAACATGTGGAGGAATTTTGGCCCCTTTTCCACAGTGCAGCAAGGTTTGCTTTCATTTATGCTCTCAGACTGAGGTCTGTATGACCAAGTTTAGTCCCAGCTTTAGCTGTTGGACAGATGGCCTCACATTTGACTGTATAATACCTTAGTATACAGGTGTGTTTATGATTGACTTAACGACTGGAAGGTGCCCACGGCTGCAAAACCAGCAAAACATTGTGCTGATGTGCTGGGTTTGGCTTTCTCTGAACTTCTCCGTGTTGGTCTCATCTTGTCCGAAGGATGTTTGTTCCAGTTCTCACACACCTGAATATTCTGGTCCAGCAAACTGCCAAAACGTTATCAGCACCTGGCTGCGATTTACCATCTCAATCCCTACAGATGCAGGAAGGATGTCCTTCCTTGTGCATGACAGTGTTTGCAGACGTCCTCGCAGTTCATCTTTCCAAAACTGAACAACTTACACTAAAATGATCTGGTTGAGCAAATAGTACTCAGAGCCAGCAGATAAATAAGTGGATTTGATCTTGGCACGAACTGTCCCTTTAAGTAAATACAGCACCACTGTATTAAAGAATCACTGTGTTTCAAGTGGAACAAAATGATCATTTATGCAGAATCAGCCTGGTGCCTTCATGTTGCATCAGATACAGATGAGGCTGCTTTAAACTACTTTGTATCCAGCTAGGTGGCTTAATTCAATGTGACACTTTGCTGATGATATCCTTGCACACATTTACCATCAGAAAACCTCTGGAGGTTTATTCCTTGTTTGCTCACCCTTAACTATTTGTCTTTATGAATTCCCCAAAGAACAAGCCCTCCCTTTAATCTTAATAAACAGCTTGGTTATTCATCACAGCAGCTGATGTTAACATGCAGCTAGCAGACGCTAACGAGCACGTAGTGAAGGTATCCTTAATTAGATGGTTTACAGCTACATCACAAAAGCATGTGTGAATTAGATTTGTTGGTTGTTTGAGTCTTTGTTTGGAATTTAATTGCTGTGTTCTTGCTAGAAATTGGAGCTTAATTTCTACTTCCTGTTTACAGCTCTGCCAACCCATTAGCTAGCTCGAATACGAGCCCCCTCAAAAGCATCAGTTTGTGTGTGCTTAAATTGCCCACAGCGAGTCCAGAACACGTAGAGGAGTTGTGTTACTCACCTGTGAGTTTCTCACTCCAGGTGATTCAAACAGTGAGCGCCGCGGATCCTGACGCGCCGCTCGGAGGACACCGCTTCTTCTTTAATCTTGCACAGGAGGCTGCTGGAAAGGCAAACTTCTCTGTTCGTGACAACAAAGGTAACACACTCCATATACTCAAGCATCCATTAGGAATGTGCACCTGTTGCTAAGGTACTGTATGTGTGATTGATTGGCTGATGTTCCACAGTAAATAATTGGTTTTCCTCTCATCAGACAACACAGCATCGATCCTCACGCGGAGGAACAGCTACAGCAGCCTGCACATGAGCATCTACCACGTGCCCGTGGTCATCTCCGACGGCGAGTTCCCGATGCAGAGCAGCACCAACACGCTGACCATCAGAGTCTGCACCTGCGACCGCGAGGGCAACATGAAGGCGTGCAACGCAGAGGCGCTCACGGCGAGGGCGGGGCTCAGCACCGGCGCCCTGGTGGCCATTTTGCTTTGTGTCGTCATCCTGCTCAGTGAGTACACGCACGTTTTTATTCATTGCATAAACTTTCTCTCTGCAGAGCTTCTCCAGCAAAGAAATCCATAGGAGGTGTTAAAGAGTCGGTTTCGTATTTCACTGCTTAATTTGATTCATCACTTCCTGTGGGCGGATAATTCTGCCTAGTGACCGCAGCTGTCATCTTAATTTGATTTTAACCGCAAAGCAGCAAAGATCTACAGCATCTCGACTAACTTGAACAGGATGCTTTTGTTCACTGCGTTAGGACGCTGAGGCAGGAGCGTTTCTATGTAGAACTACAGCCTGGTGAAGCTTTCAGCAGCCATGCAATTGTTGCTTCGTTACCATGACACAGTTACTTCCCCGTGTATCAGTAACTCTGTACGTGCTGAGCTGTAGTATTCCCCCTCCCCCCCAAAAAAATCCCCCAAACTTCCGATCCTAGAGAAGTCTATGTAAAAATGACCCTCTGCCTGGACCTCACTCAGTACTTTCCTTTTATGAGCTCAGTCACTCATTTCAGGTTGTAGATAATAAAACATTTAGTGTGTTTAGTAAATTTTGTTTTCTGTTTCCAAAAAGGTTTTTCCAGGGTGTGGACCTGTCAATCACAGGTTATTAGCCAATGAGCACAGTCAGATTCATGCATTTATGACCTTCTTTATGACGTTTTTGACAGCGTCTACAATGCATGTACTGCTTACACCAAGGAGAAAATAAAAGATAATACACATCTCGTATTAGGCTCAGTTACTAGTGAGTGGTTGAAATTTGAACTTCTTTCAAAAACTTAAACCTTAATTGTTTAAAAGAGATTGAATGATTCTCAAGGACTCAGAGGAACCCTGTCTCATATCATCATAATGCTTCTTAATGGCACAGACGTTGCACTGTAGCACATAATGCATTCCACTGTGTTCTTAAAGTGGGTTCCTTTATGTTCTTAAGCAGCAGCGGCCCTGAGGAGTGAGCGATGCATAATGCATCGTTGTGGTAGCAGAGCCTGCTCTACAAAGTCAGACAAAGTCCCTGAACATCAGTGCACGCTCACGCAACATCAGCAATTCCCGCCGGACAGTCGCTGGCCTTCAGAACAAGGAGAGCGAGCAAAGAAACAACAGCAGAAGTCACCAAACTCTCATATTTGTTCTCTGTTTTTGTTCTCCCTGCAGTGATCGTCGTCCTGTTCGCTGCCCTGAGGAGGCAGAGGAAGAAGGAGCCTCTGATCATCTCCAAAGAGGATGTCAGGGACAACGTCGTCAGCTACAATGACGAAGGGGGCGGAGAGGAGGACACGCAGGCCTTTGATATCGGCACACTGCGCAACCCAGAGGCCATCGAGGAGAGCAAACAGAGGAGGGACATCGTCCCCGAGGCCTTCTACCCTCCGATCCGACGGCCTGTGCTGCCCCCAACTCGGGACAATAATGGGGACGTGAGAGACTTCATCAACCAGAGGCTCCAGGACAACGACAGCGACCCGACGGCGCCGCCTTACGATTCCCTGGCCACCTATGCCTACGAGGGCAACGGCTCTGTAGCAGAGTCCCTCAGCTCGCTCGAGTCAGTGACCACAGAGAGCGACCAGGACTACAACTACCTGAGCGAGTGGGGACCCCGGTTTAAGAAACTCGCGGACCTGTACGGGGGCGACGACAGCGACAGGGATTCCTAACAACAACCTGGCACACACACACACGGGGAGAAAAAAAATTCCCAAAACACATGTTAAAAAGATCCGGATGGTTCTGGTGCACGCGCGGCGAGTGAAACGTCGAAAGGACAGCGAAAGGAGCGCCGTCTGTCCGGGTGCTCTTTCACCGCCTTCGATCACCATTCAGTCGTCCCTGTGGTGACCAGACGTAGGCTTTGTGTGTCCAGTCAGTGTTAGTTGCGGTTTTTTTGCGAGGGCACAGTAAAAACTGACTGTCGAGACTTTTTTCTTTTTTTGTGTGTGTATATGGGGTGTACATGAGGCCCAAATATATCTATACCAATTTTTTTTCTTGTTTCTTTTGTTTTTCTCCAAAGCTGCCTGTGATGGGACACTTCAACAAGCAGTTTTGTAAACCAACAGATATGCCTATGTATTTTTCAGTGTTTCTGGGACAAAAACATGCTGCATATTGTGAGTTCTATCTTAGCTTGTGTATGTACGGTAATATGATACAATACGCTGTACAGTTGTTTTGTTTTTCTAGGGATTTCTACTTTCCAAACAATCCCCTTTCAGCAACGGCGGCCTCACTTTAAACACTTAGCCGCAGTTTCGAGTTTGAGCCGCAAGAAAATGAAAAATACAGTTTCACACGAGGTGGGGGGAGGCACACAGCATCAAATTTGGACTCAGTTGTGGCAGATGTTCTTTAATGCTTATATAAAGCAGTGGTAAAGGACTACTACTACAAGCACCTGCAAACACACTGGTTTATCATTTTTACAGTATTTGATTTTCATCGCCACACGGCTCAAAGCGTTTGCTGTGAGGTGGGCTGAAATACCAAATATTTCCTTATTGAGCTGAATGTCGTCAGCCACTTTTTCTCTGCAGGGTGAAACATGAAGTGCACAGGATGGTGTTATTTTCTATGCTGCAGTGAAAATCCACGAGTCTAACGTGTCGGGCTCAGTTAAGAGGAAAATACTGGTCTCGTGTTGGACCTTTCTGCTCCCTTCAGAAAGACATAAAGTTGGAAGATGCTGAGAGGATGCCACCGAGCCTGAAACTACAGCGTCAAATTAGATTAGCTTAAACATCTCATGGACAGTTACCATTAAATTTCATTATGCAATTTTATTTTCTTCCCCTAAATGGCTCTTTTTATCTGTTCAAGCGATGGAGCGAAAGGAAAGGTAGCACTTGAATCAATTGAAGGAGCAAAAACAATGGACATATATATAGATATATCCATATATATGTCCATGCAATGAATAAAGGGAGTTGCCTTAAATTAAAACAAATCAGCAGACCCCACAGTTCATGCTCTTCTCACCAAGGAAGAAATTACTCTAAAATCAGTGGTTCCCAACCTTTTTGACCTCACATACACCCAGTCTGTGTCAGCATTTTAAAGATAGATGTGCCTGGTAGGTTTCAGTTGTCAGTGTGAAAATAACGAACACGTGA